>JAXQQM020065204.1:0-62801 GCA_034641835.2 Pinus albicaulis | reverse complement strand
TTGAAAGTTGCACATCAGGTGTTGGGCCGTGAATACAACCACTTTGTAACACTTATTTCATCCATTTTTACTCTTCTCTATTATATCATTTGTTATAATTTATCATTTAAATCCATTTTATAAATGATTTATGCTCTTATGGATGAAAATTATTTATCTTCCTTTATTTCTAATAAATTGATGATTATGAATTATTTTATCAATGATAGTTTTAATAAGTTGTTTATAACATTATTCACCATTTTTAGCCTCCAAGGAAATTTCCAGATTGAAGATTTGATCATTAAAAGTGCCAACTTAGAAATGCGCTGGAATAAGGAGTGACAGTTTTGCGGTTGAGATTCTGAGCAAATGAAGACGAATCTGGAAAATCCGGAACATGGGTTTTGTCCAGAACGGACCCAATTAACTTTTCTAAAGAACGGTTTGCCCAAATTCAGCCTGTGTTGAGAGATTCGCAGAGTTCTTTAAGCACGATTTTCTCAGTTCTGTTGTTGCGGCCGTCCTCCAAATCTCAGCTGCAAAGCCAAATTTGCCTTGTTCTTGTTGATAAATTGGTTGGAAACAATCTAATTTTGTAATAGAAATCATGATGTACTTATCTTTATTGTAACTGCTCTCTGATCTCTCTTTATTTAAATCAGAACAGAGATCAGAGAGGGGGATGATTTGGAGATACGTTTTTATGTAATTTTCTGCTAAACATCAGTTCTGATTATTGAGTCTCGTGAGAAATGGTTCATTGTACTTTTGTCCGATGCATTAATATAAGCTTGGTGGTTCTCTCATCTCTGCGTCTGGATTAACTTAAGGCGGTGTCCCCTTGGAGGCTAAGGGCCCGGCCCCAGAGGACACTTGCTTCTGTATCACTACGATTTGATTTCTGCGTGGTTTGTTTATCGTTGTTATTTGGTAATCTGATATGCTTTATAAGTTGATATTACAGCTCTGTTATATTTCATATTTCATTCTCTGCAACAAGAAATTCGTAATGTGCATTCTAACGTATTGTTATTCCTTTAAAATCGTTAATGTAACATTGTTGTTCTCTACATAACGCTATTGCTGTTTAATTGCAGAGTAGTCAGGCTGTAACCTTCTTAAGCTGGTATTACTGTATTTCTCTATGGTTTATACTTCATACGATTGCTATTCAATTGACATTGTGGTTCCATTATGAATTGTAATCGTTGCCCCTTCTAACCAGGATTAATACTTGCGGTATCAGACTCAGATTGCTATTAATGAGTGCCGTGTGTTAAGTCATTGTGTATTTGTATTTGGATTTCCAGCGTTGTTTCATATCCTCTCATTAATCAATGCTGTTCTATTTCCTTGTGCTGTTCGATTTATTCTTAGAGTAAAGATTGCTATTAATTTGGCTTTGCTATTGTTCATTTCCATTAATTAGAGTTTGCTGTTCAGATTCTTTTAATTACAGTTTGTTGCCCATTTACTTTGTTGTTCTATTTTGCTATCTGCTGTTCCATTTACTCGCATTTGTTGTTTTGGTGTGAGAGACGATCTAAGGCTGTAGTGAGCTTCGGCATTCACTGTCTAGCTCCCAGACCCGTGGTCTATGCTCTAATTTCCTTTCCATCAGTTTCCAAAGGGATGGGTTATCGCTGCCGAACCCTTGACTGATACATTGCTTATTTTTCCGAATGCATGATTTAAGTCTTAAAGTGCTTTGTTGTAAGTAGATTTTATTTCCAGCTTTCAGTTACTTTTGCATTTTAAGCACTATACTGCAAAACATTACTCTTGAGTAAATAGCCGCCTCAGACTGAGTACACTCTTGAAATAAAAAGGCGTCCCTGGGTTGATAATTAATGTGAAGGTAATTAGGAGTTAAAAAGACACCTTTTTATCGCTCCACATTTTGGCGCCGTTGCCGGGGAGAGTGTAGCCATTTCTAAAGAGTAGTGTGAATCTGATGAGTGCCTGCTAGGGAAGAGTTGGATCTTAAAAATGGAAGGTAAGAACCTACGTGCGGAGCATGTAAAAGCCCTGCTCCACTGTCCGCTTTCCTAACAGATTTGTTGTTGCTTTTTTTAGGTAAAAATAGATGTTTGAATTTTTGTGTGAATGATTAGGAAAAAGATAGAAATTTTTAAAAAATGGATCACATGATTTCATTCAAGTGGTGATGTAAGCACCACCCATTTCACTAACTAATTGACAGGAACATTGGAAGAAGGAGCTTTGAAGGAACACATGAAGGACATCTTCTGTTATGGTAAGAAATGGACATCTTCTACTTTTGAATTTCCTATCAAAGATCTAGGAGGAGTGACACAAATGCACATAATTCCCCCATCTTTACCAAATTTTCATGGTTTAGCAAATGAAGATCCAGATACATTCTTATTTGAGTTCGAAATACTTTGTAGAGGATGTGATTATTACACTAACGATCAAAGGTTGAAAGTGTTTCCTCTTACTCTAAAAGGAGCAGCTCTCCGATGGTTCATGAGCCTAGGTGGGAATTGCATCCAATCATGGGAGGACATGAAGAACATATTCTTGAAGAAGTACCAAGACTATTGCAAATCCAATGAAGATATTTTCGGTATGATACAAGGGGAAGATGAAATTTTGGAGGATTATGTAGATCGATTTCATTATAACCTTCAAAAATCAAAGCATAAGCATTTGGAAAAAGAGATCTTAAAAACACTCCTTCTTAAAGGAATCAAAGATGAATTTTTAGAACTCTTAAATCTGATAGGAAAAGGTGATGTTTTTCAGTTATCATATGATGATGTTTGTGAGTTGTGCATAAGGTATTCAAGAGGAATCTTCAAGGCTGGTAAGAACTCTAGAGATGTTTGTTCCTTCTTTTCCCAATCTGCTACAAGAATAGGAGACATAAGAGCTGAAATCAAGGTTTTATTTGAAAATTTTAAAGTTGATTTTGTTAGCTCTCTAAATGAAAAATTGGCTGTTTTGCAAGTTCATAAAAATCAAGAATTTGATGAAGTGTTTTTCACTCATGACCAAAAGGAGCATCCCATAGATACTCACTCTTCCTTATCTAGGATGGAAGTAGCATATCAAAGAGGTAAGGAAGCTGCAACAAGGTCAAAACCATGGAAATCATGGCCTACAGGTATGGTTCAAAACACTTCATCTTCACTTTCTTACTTGCATAATTCATTATGGAATACTAATGTGTTAGGGCAGCCATGTCAATTTCAATATAGCCACCAATCTTGTCTACAAGTTTGGCATGGTTCACCTTATGATTGCATGACTACTCTCCCTCATCTTGTAGCACAAGCACATTCTCCATATTCTCCACCAGCTCTTCCACAACACCTTGCTTGCCCATCAAAACCATTCACACAACCCAATCAACCACATCATCAAAATGCTCCATTCCTTACACATTTTCCTGCTCAACTAATTCCACACCCTCACCACAATAAACCAGTACAACATACTTACAGTGTTGAACTGCCAAATTTAGCCACCCTTCCCACCCATTCTATCTCACATGCGCTATTAGACAAAACTTACAATGAGATTCAGACTGTTTCAAATGCAAAAATTGTAGAAGCTATGGAAGAAAATGAGGTTTCTTTTACTATGCATCAACACGCTATTTTAAAAGCTCAAGAACTTCATGATATGATGGCTATGGGAAATCAATAAAATAAAGGATATATTGAAGATTGGTTTCATTCCATCACTTGTTTGCAACATCACTCTATGCTTCAACAATTTTTGATACCATTTTTTCAAGGGAAGTTGGCTTCTCGTACCCTAATTTTCACTAATATGCATTTTTCAAATTTGGGTATGTGCATACTAGAGGCCTTATTTCTAAAATGGTTCCACTGGAAATACTCTTATACATAAACATATTCGATTCTCAAAGAAGAGTAGGATAGTGGAGAAAAAAAAAATAAAAAAAATTAAGGACATAAATAAATGCATTTTGTTTTTTTTGTAAAAATAGTTGTTTTTTGTTGCAACATGCTATGCAAATCAATATTGGTGATAATTTTTTTTAATTCATTTGTGTATGTAGATGACTTATAATGGAAATAATAGCTCTACAAACACTCATATTCATTTTTTTATCACCAATTTAAAAAAATGCTTGAATATCATTTTTTGGCTTGCGGGCTTGATGAACTTTCTGGAAAAATAGTCGGGACAGTCATGTTTTGAGGGACCAAAAATGAATATTTTTAAAACCTGTTTCTACCCTAGGTAGCCCTTGATGTCTACTTTCTAACCCAATTTTAATCAGTCAATTTGGATTTGAAACGAAAAAGTTAGAACCAAAACATTGACCGGATGTCTAGTGGACAGCTTAGGAACAGAGTTGGGACAGTCAGTTTTTGGAGGCCTAAATGAATGAATTTTTAAAAACCTGTTTCTATGGTAGATTCCCCTATGAATATAGTTTACAATTCAATTGGAATCACTCATTTTCGATATCTTATGGGGAATTTATGATCAACATACTGACTGTCTATCGTAAATCAGCACCCTTAAAACTATGTCCTTCCGGCTGTTCCTTACAGCATTTGACCTATCAATTCTTCTTGTCTTCAAAACCTGCTTCTATTGGAGATAAATAAATTAATCTAATTTCATTTCCAATTTGAATCATTCGAATCCGACATCAAACGAAAAATTTATGCTTGAAATATCAACGATTGGTCTAAGCTGGGTAATCGGAAATGACTCTGTTATGCAGGTTGTTTTAACTAAAATTGACATATCATATCATTAAATTTCTAAAACCTGTTGCTACTGGAGATAAAACTTTGAATTAACTCTCATTTAGCTTTGGAATCACTCAATTTCGATGAAAAACAAAGAAGTTGTGATTAAAACACTGCTGGATAGTATGGTCGACCACTGCTCTCCCGCAGGTGACAAATAAATTTTACTTTGTTATTCTCTCAATGGACTTGTTATACAGAGTAACTACTTGTTGTTTTTTGCATAATTCTTGGATTAGGGGAGCCCGCGCACCTCTCTTTCTCCATGATTTAATGTTTTATTGCAGGTAGGCACTCGTTTTTTTGCAGGTCCTAAGAGAAAAAGAAGGTCAATTTATGGACGAGTGATTCTTGAAACAAACTTTAATAAAACAAAGAAATTTCATCCAAATCATTACCCAACGGATTCATAATAGAAAAAATGAAGAATTGATTTCAATTTGAAGATTCATGTCTTATCACTGCTGCCAAAACATTTTTCAAAGAGATCATTTTTTTTTGACATAACATCACAGCTCTTGTAACTTAATTTAGTTATTTACATATTGTTTTTAAATAAAACGTTGTTTCTTTTCTGATATTTTTTATATTTTGTGTTTCAGGTGTTGCTTCATTCAAACTGTGACCCATCCTCAGCATCAATACAGTGAACAGCTAATTCATTCTTTGCGTGCTTGCATTTCATGCTTGTGCATTTTTGCTATTCTTTTTCTGAAGGGACAACGTTTGTGTGCACTTTTGTCGTTTTTGCTGTTCCTTTTTCAAAAGGACATCAATTTCGTTTTATTATTCCTTTTCCAAAGGAACAACACCTTTTTGGTCAGCAATTCATTTGTCACGGGTCATTTTGCCATTCCTTTTCCACAACTCTTTTTGTTGTTCCTTTTTCACGTTTTGCTGTTCCTTTTCGAAATGGAACAGCACTTCTGCACTTTCACGTTTGTTGTTCCTTTTCGAATGGAACAACACTTCTGCATTTTTCATTTTTGTTGTTCCTTGTCCAAAGGAACGACACTTGCATTTTTGCTGTTCCTTTTCGAATGGAACGGCATTTGCGTTTTTGCTGTTCCTTTTCGAATGGAACGGCACTTGCGTTTTTGCTGTTCCTTTTCTAAAGGAACGGCACTTGCGTTTTTGCTGTTCCTTTTCTAAAGGAACGGCACTTTTAGTTTTTGTTGTTCCTTTCTTCAAAGGAACGACATTTGCATTTTCACACTTTTTTGTGTGTATTTTTGCTTTTTGTGTGCATTTCCTTTGTTGTTCCCTACAAGGAACAACACTTTTTTGCGTGTTTTTGCTGTTCATTCAAAAAAAGCAACACTTTGGGAGTATTTTCGAGAGCGACCCTTCCTTCCTCTTGTGGAATTGTTCTTAGTTCATCTCAACCACATTTTACTGATTCCCCTTCATGGCATGAAGTACACTATTTTTATGAGGACAAGAATTATGGATTCTATTGAAGCGAGTTAATATCATTCACGTTATGATCTTTAACAGGACAGCTCCTCGATGATAGAATATTTTCAAAAGAGACACAATTATTTATATACTACTTTACTGCATTGTTTTCTATTGAACATGATGTTGATTGATCATCTTAATACCATGCTGGTTCCACCCTTCGGGATTATAATCTTCTCTGTCTGTAATAAATGAGATTATGGGTATCTTTTTCTATTGACATGTTCAACTTCTTCCACCATCCCTGCTTTTAAGGAGTACTGAGTCTCCCTCTTTTTATCATAAAAATGTGTAATAATAACAAAATTTTGTTCGCATATGGAGGATAGGGGGTCTCAGTACGAGCCATCCTACCATGTTCATAAGGCTGTAACAAAGTGACATTCCCATTATGGCCACCACACCAGGGTTATGATCCATTGGATAGTCAAATTATCCTTGGAACAGGAGGTCTCATCACGAGCCGGCCTGATCACTTTTTCTACATCCCAGTGAATGGCAGTGTGGTTATCTGGGTACCACGCCAGCACACTGATCTCTTCTGTAGAACAGCACTGTAACTCTCCATTTATAAATTGAGGATCCTGGCTCATATGGGTTAAAAAGCAACCCTGCCGAGGCTATGGACGCCTGCTGGCAGCAGCGGCTCTGCTTATGGTATTGAAGTTATATCTTGTCGTCAATTATTATTATAATACCTTTTTCTTATTTTTTTCTTTTTATCAGAGAAGTTATTTCCTTAGCTTTTTCCCTGTTTTGAACCTTTATGCATGAGAAATTGTTTTATGATCAATCACATCATTTTCAGCTAGAATGCTGTCAGTTAAGCATCTTTTTAGCATATTGTTGTCCTTTTTCGTTTTGCATAAACTATCATCAATCCAAAGCGTCCTATCTCTTATTCATAACTATCCTTACACACTCTGCTTTCATTATAACCATAACTCTCGTTGTCCTATCATTGATTTGTGTACTCTACTGTTGTATTGTTCATTCCCTTGCCTTGCCATCAGCACAACACCTTTCATATGATTTATGGTCATGGAATTCCTTTTCCAATTGGAGGGGGGAATGTATGCATTATGGGATTGCATGCGATATGATTACTGCACTCTGCCATCACTTGTTGATTTGCCAAAATATTAGTATTGCATGTAGACAAAATTTTTTTTGATTGAACTTTTTGCATGCATCTGAATCTATTGCTCTTTCAAACTAACACTATGGATTCAAGAACATTGTATGCAAACTAGTGCTTTGTTTACAGGAGAACAACAAGTATGGGCAGAATTCTCTTCATAGCATGACCACACTATTGTACTTAACAGAAGAGGCTCGCGCACGTGAACAATTCTTTAGACATGATGTGCTTACCTGGATTCCACCTTTTGTATCACTTTCAGCACCAACTCTGCCTACATCAGCTTCAACAAATGCCAGTCCATATATGTCATTCCACATTTTTCATTTTTGAAGGTAAAACTTGAGGTAAAATAGCATAATTTTCTGATTTATTACGAATTTAGGAGAATTTCATGAAAATCCATTTTGAGCATTATTTATCATCCTTCATTCCACATCTTTACCACTTTCCATTTTTCAGCAGCATATCATTTTCGAGTATGGGGGAGTGTTCCTTTCATTCATTTCTTTCTTATGACCATGTTATTCATCTTCTTTATCATCCATTGCTATTCTTATTCACTCTCACCACCTCCCTTATTCCATGTTGTTTTACACCAAGCATAGAATTCAACAGCTGGTAGCAACCACCTCAATTTTTTCTAGCATCGCATGAGGGCATGCTAATTTTTCAGAGAGGGGGAGGAATTGCTACGCATGATGGATGTTTTCAATTTTCTTTCTCATTTAAGGCATACAATTTCATTTTTACACAATGCAGAAATTGATTTCCATAATATTTTTAAAAAACCATGAACTCAATTCTTGTGATTTCTGGAAAACACGGACGTATCATTAATACAAACCCAGATAATTTCAAGATAAATTGGTTCATAAAATTTCGGAAATCATGCACTCTCACCTACAGCCATTTTGTTTATATCTCATGATCCGTGCATCAAAACGATCTGATTTTTGGATCATAAAGGCATTCATATATTATAGATTTACTTGCCAAATTTCAACAAAAGCTGGTTTGTAGTTTTTGAGAAAATGGTTAATGAAGTTTGCTGTTACTTATATCATATTTTGCTGCAACTTCATACATATAGTTGAATGTCAATATAAAAATTGTTATGCCTTCATTAAGATTGCTAAAATTGAATATTCATTAATTAAGGAAGCATTCATTTGTTCTCAAATTTTTATTGCTTGGTTAACACATGGGTTTTGTCTTGGGGTTGCATGAAGACATGCAATATATTCAAGTTTCCGTTGCATGAGGACATGCAACATATTGAGTGTGGGGGTGTGTTGGGCCGTGAATACAACCACTTTGTAACACTTATTTCATCCATTTTTACTCTTCTCTATTATATCATTTGTTATAATTTATCATTTAAATCCATTTTATAAATGATTTATGCTCTTATGGATGAAAATTATTTATCTTCATTTATTTCTAATAAATTGATGATTATGAATTATTTTATCAATGATAGTTTTAATAAGTTGGTTATAACATTATTCACCATTTTTAGCCTCCAAGATAATTTCCAGATTGAAGATTTGATCATTAAAAGTGCCCACTCAGAAATGCGCTGGAATAAGGAGTGACAGTTTTGCGGTTGAGATTCTGAGCAAATGAAGACGAATCTGGAAAATCCGGAACATGGGTTTTGTCCAGAACGGACCCAATTAACTTTAGTAAAGAACGGTTTGCCCAAATTCGGCCTGTGTTGAGAGATTCGCAGAGTTCTTTAAGCACGATTTTCTCAGTTCTGTTGTTGCGGCCGTCCTCCAAATCTCAGCTGCAAAGCCAAATTCGTCTTCTTCTTGTTGATCAATTGGTTGGAAACAATCTAATTTTGTAATAGAAATCATGATGTACTTATCTTTATTGTAACTGCTCTCTGATCTCTCTTTATTTAAATCAGAACAGAGATCAGAGAGGGGGATGATTTGGAGATACGTTTTTTATGTAATTTTCTGTTAAACATCAGTTCTGATTATTGAGTCTCGTGAGAACTGGTTCATTGTACTTCTGTCCGATGCATTAATATAAGCTTGGTGGTTCTCTCATCTCTGCGTCTGGATTAACTTAAGGCGGTGTTCCCTTGGAGGCTAAGGGCCCGGCCCCGGAGGACACTTGCCGCTGTATATTATCTCTTTGATTTCTGCGTGGTTTTACTTATCAGCTTGAATCGGTAATCTGGTGTGTTTTATTACAGCTCTGTTATATTTCCTATTTCGTTCTCTGCAACAAGAAAATCGTAATGTGCATTCTAACGTATTTCTATTCCTTTAAAATCGTTAATGTAACATTGCTATTCTCTACATAACGCTATTGTTGTTTAATTGCAGAGTAATCAAGCTGTAACCTTCTTAAGCTGGTATTACTGTATTTCTCTATGGTTTATACTTCATACGATTGCTATTCAATTGACATTGTGGTTCCATTATGAATTGTAATCGTTACCCCTTCTAACCAGGATTAATACTTGCGGTATCAGACTCAGATTGCTATTAATGTGTGCCGTGTGTTAAGTCATTGTGTATTTGTATTTGGATTTCCAGCGTTGTTTCATATCCTCTCATTAATCAATGCTGTTCTATTTCCTTGTGTTGTTCGATTTATTCTTAGAGTAAAGATTGCTATTAATTTGGCTTTGCTATTGTTCATTTCCATTAATTAGAGTTTGATGTCCAGATTCTTTTAATTACAGTTTGCTGCCCATTTACTTTGTTGTTCTATTTTTCTATCTGCCGTTCCATTTACTCGCATTTGTTGTTTTGGTGTGAGAGACGATCTAAGGCTGTAGTGAGCCTCGGCATTCACTGTCTAGCTCCCAGACCCGTGGTCTATGCTCTAATTTCCTTTCCATCAGTTTCCAAAGGGATGGGCTATTGTTGTCAAACCCTTGACTAATACATTGCTTATTTTTCCGAATGCATGATTTAAAGTCTTAAAGTGCTTTGCTGTAAGTATATTTTATTTCCATCTTTCATTTACTTTTGGATTTTAAGCACTATACTGCAAAACGTTACTCTTGAGTAAATAGCCGCCTCAGACTGAGTACACTCTTGGAATAAAAAGTCGTCCCTGGGTTGACAATTAATGTGAGGTAATTAGGAGTTACAAAGACACCTTTTTATCGCTCCACATCAGGGTAGCTCAAACTCCTGAATTGCAGTCAATGATGGATATTTATGAGCTCAAACAATAAATAGGAAAGGATACAATGTCATGCTCCTCACCTTATTATTCAAACAAACTCTATTTTTGTCATGTAATCTCTTATTTTAAGGAGGGCTGTTTAAACCTCCTCGACACTTTATTTATTTTCTATTTTTACATTCCTAGTATTAGCTATATAAACCCTTCCATGTCTTGAATAAAAGGTTTCTGAATTGTTGTAAGGAAGGATTGGAAAAGTTTCACTACTATTGGAGTTGGGATCCCACATGAAATAAAGGCTCCACGGATCGAGAAGCGGACCATGCAACACTAATTATAGTTTTGGTCTTAGGGATTTGGGGTGGGTCAAAGCCCATTATTATGTAATGGGATGGGAATTTTTATGAACGTTGGACTCTGCCCATGGTTTATGACCATGGTATTTAAAAAATCCAAGTCTATATAAGGAGTCTAGATAGAAGTCATAGGAAGGTTATGAATGAGATATATTTTTCAATGCACTTGAATGTCAGACTAAGTTAGAGTCTGTGTTTTGGGTTAGGGTAAAAGGGTCCTGCGAGTATCTGTGAGGAGAACTTAGGAAGTATGCAGCTGTGTGCACAGGGTGGAAAGTAGATGTAAAGAGAAGATGTGATTATTAATGAAATAAATGTTGAGAAATATTTGATTATATTGATGTGTTTTATTTTCACTTACTGTTTATGAATATTTATGATAAATAAGGGTTTTGATTTGTAACTGAATAGCATAGTATTTTTTATTGTTATTTTTTATGTTTAATGTTTGAATAAGTAAAATCACACAATCTATGAGTAAGCTCAACAATTTTGTTCAACAACGTTGGTATTATTGATAGCTCTGGCCTGCGAGGCTCTGCTAAGAAGTAAAATCCCCAAATCCACAGTCTAGTGTCCCTTTGGATGAAGAAACCTAGTTCTAGCACCCCTCTATATTTCCTTGGGGGGGACATAGATCTGTGCAAGAAGTTCGTTGTCGAAAGTGTCAGTAATAGTGGGTTTTGTTGGATTTTCCAATCACTTCGAACGTCGGTCTATGCCCCATCAAGCCAATAAATAGGTTCGTTGTCAGCACTAGTATGTGACTGAGGGATATATGGATGTTTCACCTCTCAAAGAAAGAGATTGGAGATTGGATAGATCTAAAAGAAAATGATTTTGCTGCACAAGAAAGCATAAGTGCATGTATCTCTATCGAGCACTGGTTACAAAAGTATATATCTATACATATTAGTATGAGATCTTCTTTAGATTATTTTCTAGCAAGCTTCATGAGTGGATATCGAGGCTAGCTATGCAAATGGGGTATTTTATTAATAGAATGACTATGTGGACCCCAGATTTGATTTAGAAACTTAAAAATACCAATAACAAGATTGTGAGAGTTGTTGATTATTGGATTGACAACATCCTTGGGGGATTCATTACTGAGTTCATGAATGAAACATTTTTGTCCTATGGTGAAGTAGAGCACAACCTTTTCAAATTATTGCAAGGTAAGTACCTGAATTCACTGAAGTTCTGGATTAAAATTATTTTTTGGGAAAAGGTTATAATGTGATTGTGCTCAGATTGATGTTTTAAGACAAATAACCTGGTGCTACGTGAGGTGGAAAAAGGTTTAGGATGAGATGGGGAACATACATTGAAATGGAATATAGACCATTGTTTGAGACTGAAGGAGGAGAAAGCAACCCTACTACTCCACAAAGTCTATCATTGAGATTTGAAATTCAGGAAAGTGCTGAGGAAATTCACCAACCTAGGCCACCCCCATTATCACTCGGTTTCATTATGTCTTTCCACCTCCACCTCCTCCTCCACCTCCCCCATTCACCATGGCCCAACCATAAAATATGCTTGAGTTCAAGGGAACATATTGTTACATGTCATTTTTTCATCATGACATTTCACTGTCAATATGGATCTATCACCATCCATACTCATGCTTCCTTAGAATTCAAAACATTCATCTTGCTAAACGAAGTCTTGTAAACAAGAAAAAATCTCTTTAAAACTCTTAAAGGTTTCCTGTGTGCTTTTTGTAGTCATTTCCTACCCATGCATTGATACTTCCTCTATTAGCTTTGGTGATTGCCACTTTGTTTGCCCATAAAACCTGTGCACTATCGTAAAAGGAAGTAAACACAAAAAATTAACTTCTAGAAGCCTAGTTGGGCGAATATTCTTCCATTTGAAAGCCTCTCGAGTTGCGCAAATTCAAGCTATAACCCTCCACTCATGGAGCTTATCCCCTTGGATAAATGAACCCTAATCCCTTCATTAGAGGATCTCATCCCTCTCTCGAAGGATCTGAAACTTTCTCGATTTCTCCTATAAATTGAGTTGAAGTTTCAGGTTTAAGGGTAGATACCAGATTGTATAATTAACATTCAAGATTACACATTGTACATAAGATTTCATTGAAGAAAAATCTATGTTGGTCATTCTAGAGAGGAATGCTTGTCAAACCAAGGAGCACGATTGTGAAGGCATATAGGAGAAATATGTACAACATCAAGGCTCAGGTTGTAAGATTCTTCCTTATAACTCTTGATAATACATATGGATCTCTTTTTCTCATTGTTTTGTTTTTAGATTCATTAAAAAAATGACAATTCTTAATCTCCTTGATCATTAACTTTAACTAGTGTTTTTTATTATTATATACTGCAAGTGCTTTTGATTATTTGCATGTTTGTGATTGCAGGTTCTTCTCAACATCGAAAGACTTCTTTGGAGCGAAAGACAAGGTCTACATCAAACATCTTGCTGAAAGGTAGGAGCATAACCTCCTCATTTCTAAGTTACAATAATCTGAATGCTAGTAGTTTAGAGAAAGAGGTATTCAAATGGTTGTTTGTTTCTAGTTATCTGTTGGGATACTAGGGAGATTTCTCTTGTTTGCAAGAGGGATTTATCTAGAAAAAAAATTGGCAACTCCGCTAGGGAACAAGCTTAGTTTTCTCTTGATTTTTTTGGGTTTAACATTCAAAATTTTATAGTTTGACTTTTATGAGTGTGTTTGGGTTTATAACCTTTTAGATTATATGGATTATAAAGCCTTGAGTTTGCTTTTTTTAACATTTCTCTAGCCTGTGCTTTTTCCTGTGATAAACAGAGCCCAAACCTGTGAAAGTTTGCAGTTTAATTTAGTACACATGCACATTAGTTCGTACTAACAACCTGCACACCCCTTAGGAAATTTTGAAAAAAATAATAGTTTCTCTCTCAGAGTTAGATAACAAATTTGTTAATTTTTAACTTGATCTATACCAACTCTCAACATCTGTCTCTGAAATATTTCTACTTATCTTAGATTCCTTTTGATAGGTCATCCTTTTGGAACATTCAGGTATGGTTTTCCCTATTTTGATGAATTTCTCTTTTGGGGAAAATAGATTCACTGCCTAGATCACTAGTTTCCTGTCATTTCCCTCTAGAGTTACCAGGAGTCTTGTCATCCTTTCTTATTTGAGTGATTGTCTCTTGCTTGATTGCAGAATGAAAAATTATAGATTACTGAACTATGATTTGTCTCAAAAGTAGTCTTTTATACGTTTTTTGTTGGTATTTAAAGTGAAAAAACAATTTAGTTTGCTTTCAACTAAAAGAAATCATGAAAAGACACTCATAGGTATCTTAGTTAGGATTGTTATTTAAGAACTTTAGTTTTTTTAAGTTTTAACATTTTTTAGGGTTTTTATAGTTGATTTTTCTTTTGAAAATTGTTTGTTCATAAAATATTATATTTTGGCTTTGTAATCAACGAATATTTTCATCACAAAGTAGTGTTGGTCATGCTTAAAATGAATTTTTTTTCTTGAAATTTTGTACTTTTTATAGGAAATTTGTACTTTTTTCATCCAAAAGTCCTTCTAATTTCTCTTAAATAGAATTTCATCGAAATAAAGAATTTTATTTCCATTATTGATGCATTTAGAGTATTTTTTAATTCGGTCAAAATATCATTAAGTTTCATATCCATACCCCTCTGCGTAAACAACATAAAATTAATACAGTGCTTAATAAAATTGATCTAGATATTTTTTACATTTTCTAGGGCTCATTCCACCAATATAGCTTAGGAATAGTGCTTTGGAATAGGAATTAATTAACATTCCAAAGCAGGTAAAACAAAAAAGTAGCATCTTGCGGTAGGGAAAACCCCAATTGTTGCAATTGTGCTCTTCAAAGCTCTTCTTAAAAGAGTCAAGAACTAGGTCATGTTGGACCCAGTGGAGTAATCGTACCTACTTAATTGGTCATGAAGATAGAGTATGTGTATGTAATACAAATAGTAAACCTCAGATTAACCATTTTCGAGGAGTCTGGGATCACTTGTTAGTAAACCTCGTATTTACCATGTCGAGGAGATTTCAAGGGGATTGATATTTGATACTCTTCCATTTCGTGTATATCAGGCCACACTCTATTCCCCCAGGTTCAATTGTCTTAGTTGGTGGCATTAGTGACCATAATGTTTACGTTTTTTCCCAAGGTGACAGTGGAGGTAAGGTACCACTGTACCTAGAGTAGACATTGACTAGAATCCCTTGGAATTTCTGGAGGGTAGTATTCACCTCAAGATCAAATAATGAAGTTACTTTCACCAGAATGTTTCATTAAGCAGGTTGTCAGGGTAATTGTTCTGACCGCTATATTCCACATTAATCTCTATGAGGTTGGATTTCATCACCAACTAATGATTTTGTTGTGGAAACATATTGTTTATGTGTGGATTGTTTCTTATATTTTGCCGGTTCATTCATTTTTTTATTGTTAGAGGCCTTAGGTGTGATTATTTTGAAAATTTTTGATTTCGTGTGTTAAATAAATTGACCATGGTTGAATTGTCGAGACATTCACGTAGAATGCAAGATAAACCACCTGAATATACACCCAGTCAATTGGAAAAGTCAAAAAATAAAAGGGTTGAATCATCAGGAACCAGGTCTACTGAAAAAGGAGAATCATCTATTGTAATACATACTGATTTCGAAGTTAATCAACCTTAGATAACTGAAAAAAAAACAAGATCAACCAGAAATTTCTAAAGTAATTATAGTTGAGTTTGTCATTGGTGGCTTGTCAAATACAAAACTCACTAAACCTGAAATATCTGAGCTTGGGTCTGATTCCACTTCATTAGAGTTACCTTCGGATATTATAGCCTCGACTCCTGGTCTTCCTTGTTCACCTCGAGTAAATCTTCTCATCACTGAGAATATTCCTCCTGGCCTTATTAGCTTTGAAGAAATATTTGACATAGAATAAGAGATTGCACTTCCCTCTCATCAAGAATATTTAGATTTAAGGTTTAGTGAACCAATATACCCTCTCATTCCTTTTCGACTAGATCCTTGGTGTCACCAATTTACTGATTTTTTACATAGCTCTGGTTATAGTCACTCACCACGCCGAGTCCCATTCTACTCTTTACCCAGAAATAATAACATGGATTCTAAAATCATGTCTACTAAGTCATCTATGTTCTCTTCTTCACCAATTGTTTTTTTGTATGGCGGTCCTTGTGTTCCTACTGGGTACCAGTCACTTTCTAGCACAATTCAGGAGCATCTCCTTTCTCTAAAAATTATACTATGTCAACTAGTCTATTTAATTCTACCACCCTACCTTTGACGATGAAACATGTATATATGTTTTCTGGGAATTTCCCTCAAGCTAGCTCAGAAGGTGGCTATATATTTCTTGCGGGGCAGCAACCTTTCCAAGGGAAGCAACCTCTCCAAGGGTAGCAACCTCTTCAATGGAAACGTCCTTTTCAAGGGAAGCAGTCTGTCCAAGGGCAACAACCTTTTCAAAGGTAACAAATTCTTCAAGGGAAACAATATTTTGAGGGAGGAAAACCTTTTACTAGAACCTATCCAATGATTGTAAGGAAACATATTCCTTGTAATTATCAAACTTATGTTCCAATGCCTCAAACTGGTTATGGTAAACACTATGCATCACAACCTTAAGTGGGAACTCCTTACCCAAGGATAAATACTATGTGGAACCCTTTGTTTACTCAACAACCTTTGCATCCTACATTGCAAGTACCTTATAATCAATGTGATCAGCCAGTTCGATAATTTGGTTACACCCAAGTCCAACAACTTGTACAAGGTCCACTTCAAATTACCCTAAAGGTATACATGCCAAGTAGTCAGCAAGTTGGTTCGAGTACTCCTATTACTCCTATCAAATCCGTTGTGAAAACTTCTATTCAAAAACTAAGTACACCTATCCTAGGATTGTCTCAAGTCTCTATTTCTATGACCCTTCAAATTTCAATGCCAACTGCTATGTAGGATATCCCTTAGACGAATATCCAACAAAATGGACTAGTCCAGTCGATTCCTCAAAGCTCTATGGGACCAACTAGTGCAAAAAATACTCAAATACGTCAACCTTTTATTGGTCAAACTTTTCAAGGAAAACCCTTTGTAGGTCAACCTGTTCAAGGGAAACCTTTTAGAGGATCAACTATTCAAGGACAACCCTTGGTAGGTCAACCTTTCAAGGTCAATTTGTTCAAATCCATCCATTTCAAGGGCAGTTATAATATGGAAAAGTGGGACAAAATCCATATTTCCATACCCAGCCATACCCTGGTTATACATATCAAATACCAACTCAACCTCAACTTGGTATGAATACCCTAGAGGTATACCGATTCCAACCACTCAAGATATCCCATGTTTTATTGGATATCCCCCTCTAGGTACTGGTATTGTCCCTCATGGTTATCAATTCGCTCAACAAGGCCCTAATAGTCAGTTACCTTTCATTACAACTTTAGATTTACCAGAATTGTCTTGGCTAAAAAATGATCCAATTTACTATCTTTTGTTTTGGCCGGAAATGCCTATTAAGTTACCTAGTGAGATTACAAAGTTTGAAGGAAAATTAGGAGAATACCCCTCAAATAATGTTATGACCTATCATCTATGGTGTGCATCCAATTTTTTAATCGATGATTCTATCCATTTAATACTTTGTCAAATAAATTTGATCGGCTTAGCCACAAAGTGGTACATTGAGTTACCACAAGGCTCTTTCAACATCTTTAATGCTTTATAGACTACTTTCCTTACTCATTTTCAGTTTCCAATTCGTTATGATAATTGCACAGAACTTTTTAATTAACTTAAACAAATTACGTCTATGTACATTTCAGATCACATCCATGAATGACGACATAGACGCCGCTTTGTCAAAATTTTCATTCCAGATCAAATTTTGGTTGAATGGTTCATTAAATAATTACTTCCTAAGATGACTGAAGATGTAGCTAAAGGAGGCGTTGTAACAGAAGAGCAAGTCATCACTCAAGCCTAGTATTTGGACCTTGTTTACACATCATCTAGTACTTTTTATGAAAAATTATTGATTTACCTCAGCCAATTCTACTTACTAAAACTCCTTCTATTTCTCATGCCACAGACAGCGTAATCAGTATAATTAAAACATCAAAGAGTAAGAAGAAACCATCTAAATATACTACTGAAATCATAACTTTACCTGATTCACCTAAAGGAGACTATTCCCTAGAAACTTTTGTTGAAATCCATGTCATAGATTCATCTACCACTAAAGCTAAGTCATCCAGCAATAAGAAGAACAGGAAGGGTAAAAATAAACAAAATAATTCTCCAAAAGAGAAAGAAAAAAAAATGAACCATCAGACGATAAATGGAAACCTCGTTATCCTTGTCTTATCTATGACGAGGAGGACTATACCAAAGAGTGCCCACATCAAGCTGAGGTATCTAAAATTTTCAAAGGTTCACCCACACCCGCCCTCCCTAAATATCCTTTTCCATCACAAGACAACAAAATGATCAAATCTTATTCCAAATCATCGGCGAATATCCTGATGATGTCCTAAGTCATGGTTGCAACACGATGTCAAGAATATGGATCTAAGAGTATTATAATCAGAAAGGAAATTGAATCATCCAGTCAAACTCTAGTATCAACTCCTCATCTTTATGAACCATTAAAAATCGAGAAACATAATCCTAATTTTGTAATTAAACTGCCTAAAAAAGATGTACTTCCAAAATTGGCTTTTCATCCACAACCGAAAGCCACTCAGAATTACAATATTGTTGAACATCTAGACATGTTCCCTTCAGAAATTCTGGCCCTCAAAGTGCTACAATATTTCCCAGCTCAGAGGAAGTTACTATTATTATCTATTGGAGTGATTGATCCTCAATATTATAATATCATTTTCTTTGATCTCGATAACTTTGTACCTAGACTCCCACGCGAAATGGCTTTTGAAATACCTGTTTTAGTCAAATCTAGGCACGTCTTTCACACAGTAATTGAGGAGGGAGTATCTACGTGCATTTTTTCCTTAGCCTATTGGAAAACTCGGTTCTCCACCAATCAATCAGACACCCATGATTCTTAGAGCCTTTTATGGAAGAGGTTTTCGTCCATTTGGAATACTCCAAGATTTACCTATAGAGGTAGAAGGAAAATCCGTTATGCTTGAGGTAGAAGTTGTTGATGCCCCTCTTGAATACAACCTTCTGTTAGGTCAAAGTTGGTCTTATGCTATGATCATTGTCATTTCAAAAGTCTTTTGATTGACCATATTTACTCATAAGGAAAATATTTTTAAAATCGATTAGTTGTCTTATTTTTCTTTTGACCCTACCTCTACGGATAGTATCTAGCATGTTGGAAAAAATTTTATCCCTTATGAAGATGTTGGGGTAGGAATAGTAAAATATTTTTCGCTTATGGGAAACTTTTCTATACCTCCTCCTAAAATAGAATTATTTCCAATATAAATATGATTACATCAAGAAAAATTCCATTTTATGACCCATGTAATGTGCCTTTAGAATCTAAATTGGACTATTGTGGTGAGGAGATGCCTTTAAGTCCATATGAATCGGCATATGTAGCGGTGCAATCGCTTTCTGACATTTCATAAAATAATACTGATCAAATGAATGTGGTCATTAAAGAGTATTAATCTTTATTAAGCCCAAACATGACATATTTTTCCACTCCTTTTTAACAAATGTTTTCAACTGATGAAAATATTCAGGAAATCTTGTCATTGGATGAATTATCGTGGGAAGATCTCCATCATCGATCCTCTTTTTTACTCAACCTTGATAGAGTTGAAAATGACTTTTCATATATCGTTTTGATCGATTATGTCAAGAAACATCAAAATCCTATGTCCATTCTTCATTTGGATTCTGAGACAAACTTATGAAATATTTCCACGACAATCCCCATTGACATATCAATCAAACTAGGAGTAACTGAAAAAATTCATATAGGTGCTTCCTGCTCAATTGAAGAAATCAATATGTACAAAGACCTATTTCAGGAATTATGAGACATTTTTTCCTGCTCTTACTAACAAATGTCAAGTATTGATCCTAATATTGTGATTCACAGAATTAATACATACCCAGATACTAAACCTATTAGATAGAAAGTACGTCTAATACATCCACGAAAAGTTGCTGCTATTAAAGTTGAAGTTAAAAAACTACTTCGGACAGGATTTATTTATCATATTCCTTTGAAGTATTGGGTATCTAATATAGTTCCAGTGACCAAGAAACAAGGGACTATCAGAGTATGTATCGATTACATGGATATTCATAAGGTTTGTCCCAAAGACAATTTTTCCACCCCTTACATTGACCAAATAGTTGATGATTGTGCTAGAAATGAAATATTTTGATTTATGGATGGATTTTCTAGTCATAATCAAAGAAACATACTCCCTGTCAATCAACCCAAGATAAAATTTATATGTCCATGGGGAAAATTTTCATATTTTAAATTACCTTTTGGACTGAAAAAGGATGGTGCAACTTTTCAAACAACTATGTCTTATGCATTTCATGATATCAAACACATTGTGAAGCCCTACTTGGATGAATTACCTACTCATTATTTACACAGAAGCAATCATCCTACACATTTATGTGCTATATTTATGTGATGTAGTAATTACAAAAAAAATTTGTATCCACACAAATTTATATTTTGTGTACAATCAAGAAGGTTACCTGGTTTCATTGTTTCTAAAGAAGGCATTCATGTCGACCCATTGAAGGTTGAGGCCATTGTGAATCTACCTCCTCCTTCCACTCTTTGCCAAATCTTGAGTTTGCAAGGGAAATAAAAGTTTCTACATCGTTTTATCTTGACCTATATAGAGTTAACTAATTGTTTCACTTGGTTACTAAAACTAGATATTCCATTCATTTGGGACGAGCTTGTCGATAAAGATTTTTATGCACTCAAACAAGTGTTGACCCATGCATCATTGTTGTATCCACCTACGTATCACCGAGATTAATTTTTGTATTTAGTTACATCCTATTCCATGATTGGAATGGTTTTAGTTTAGGAGGATGACTCCAACAATGAACACGTGATTTACTACCTACGTCAGAACCTCACCCCAATAGAGATGAAGTATTCGTATGTGGAGAAATTGGACTTGGTAGTCGTTCAATTTGTCCAACGATTCCTTCATTACAAACAATTACGTAAAACCATAGTGATATCTAATGGCAACCCTATGATGTAAATTTTGACAAAAAAAATACTCGTGCAAAGATTTGGAGTTCGAAAAATCCAAATATAAGAAATCACTTGTTTTTGTTGAACTCATGTCTGACTTTCCCTACACTGAATTGGAAATAGTGGCAGAGGACCATCTTGCCAATGAATATTTGTTTCTAATAACTACATTTGATCGTTGGTATGGAGATATACTTATATATCTTCAAACCTAAACCTTTCAGCTAGATATTTCATGATCTAGTCCACGTAGAATTCGATACCAGCCTCAACAATACAATATTGTTGGCAACACTCTTTATCACCGTGGTGTCGATTCTATTTTTCGACATTGTATAGCTCACAAAGAAGCTGAAAGGGTTTTAAATTAATTCCACTCTGGAGATGATCCAGGTGGATATTGGTGGTCACCCACCTATTCCACTTGGGGCTCCAAGATTGTCTATTTCATTTTTTCAGTTTCAGCACAGTTTACTATTTTTAGCAGTTTTTCGGGTCCTCAATGTCCAGAGCCGTTTTGAGGCCCTAAACGACGTTTTTTGGGAAAATGGAGAGCAACATGGGTCCATGGACTGATGTTTCTCATTCCAAATTTGTACTCCTCGGATAAATATTTCTAACGAGGTATGGTACGCGTCAAACGGAGATCGTATGCCAAAGTTATGCCCCTAGGAAGTTGAAACACCAATTTACCCAAACGGGGCCCATAGTTTTGGCGCTTCATCTCCTAGGGTTAGGGTTTTGGCTGTTTAGGATTTCCCATTGTTTCTAAATAATAAATAGGCCCTCGAGCCTCATTGTAATGGAGGGCAGAGGCCTATAGCCACCACATCTCTTCTCAGAGATAGCTACCAGCGCCCTAGCTAGTTTTATTTCCATTCTGTCTGTAAGCAAATTTCAATTCTTTGATATTAATGAAATGAAGTGCTATTTCCGCTGCATCTCTGTATGTATGGTTATATGTTTATTCTGATGTGTTCCTACATAAATCCGGATCAGTGGTATCAGAGCGGTCTACTTTTTCTCGATCCTTCTTTGCATGTCCCCAACGAGGTCGGGGTATAAGGAGCTAGGGCTCGATCTGGTGGAACCTTTGGAAGATCAGCCTCGCAAACCTCAATGGACGCCCATGGGGGATGAAAAGAAAGATGAGGGAGCAGGAGATCCTATCAAAATATTGCTCGAGGAGGCGCTCGAAAAACAAAGGAATGTGATGATGGATAACTTTGCTCAGATCCTTCAACGGCTACCCACCAGCGGCGCATCTGCATCCAGCAGCCACTCTGGAGGCGCGAATCCTTTTAAGGTACAAGTAAATTTTGACATTCCCATATTTGAGGTTCAAATAGATGCAGATGTCGTAGATAGATGGTTGAATCTGTTAGAAGGATATTTCTCGGTTCATGATTTTTCAGACCGAGAGAAGATTATTTTGCACTCCTCAAAGCTACCCCCCATGTTAAGGACTGGTGGGAAACCTAGTGTGAGAATAAGGACCAGAAAAAACCCTCTCTTTTCTCGGCCGTGCCAACTTGGAATTATTTCCGAGATGGCATCAAGGAACAGTACTATCCCATGGGGAGCTATGAGGACAAGTACATACAATGGACCACACTGCGACAACAAAGGGATCAAGATGTGCATGAGCTGACGAATCTGTTTCATACCCTGAGCACAAAGTTGGGTATCAAAGATTCAGAGAAGCATCTGGTGCTAAAGTATCGCAGCTGTCTGCATAGATACATTCAGGAGGAAATGGAGTTCCTTGACATCTCCTCGCTTGGTACGGCATACCGGTATGCTGCCAAGATTGAGAAGAAATTCAAGCAGAAGAAGCGAGACTTTGGATTTGCGAGTCAAAAGCAAGGAAAAGGTGCTTCCAAACCACAGAACAAAGGACAGAGCCAAGGCATGGCGGCTAAAGACAACCCGTCAAAGCCACAAGAAAAGAACAACACCGTAAAGCCAAAGAAGGACAGGGGAAAGTGGTGTGAGTTCCATAAGAGCTCCACTCACAACACAAGTGAGTGTCGGGCCAAGCAGTCGCTAGTGGCCGAGATGAGGGCTTCTGAGTCAGATGCATGCTCTGACTCCGAATCAGAACCTGAAAAGGCGAATGAAAAAGGCAAACAGATTATTGATGCGGAGCCCAACGCCACTGTTGCCACTGCAAAGATCCAAAAGGAGGAACCGGAAGATCAAGAGGAGGAGGAACGTCTCTTCCACTCCCAGATGTGGGTAAAGGGCTCCCCGGTACAGTTCATTGTCGACAATGGGAGCCAAAAGAACCTCATTTCAGCAGACGCCGTGAAGCGGTTGGGCTTGCCGACCACGGCTCACCCACATCCATACACCATCGGGTGGCTTCACCAAGGACGAGATCTTCGCGTCAGCCAGCAGTGTCGCCTTCCCTATAGCATGAAACCCTTCACGGATGAGGTATTATGTGACGTTGCTCCTATTGATGTTTCTGATGTATTATTAGGACAACCATACTTGTGGAAGCGTCATGCTGTGTATGAGTCTCGACCTCGTGCTGTTATTGTTACTTTGGGAAATAAGTTGTGCAGGATACCAGAGGTACCACCTCCTACGACTATCTCTTTGGTTACTGCAAAACAATGTAGTAAGCTCATTTCCCAAACCAGGAAATTCGTTTTTCTGATGATCCGCCCCCAGGGCAAGAAGAAGACTGTGGCCACGACCTCCAGACAGGGCCCCTCTGCACGACGACAACAAATGGATAAGGTCGTGGAGGAGTACGGGGACATCTTCACCTCACCCACGGGGGTTCCTCTGCACTGCCAGGTCAAGCACCCGATTGATCTGACCCCAGGTGCGCCACTACCCAATGGACCGATCTATCGACGCTCTGTTCTGGAAAATGATGAAATCAAGAGGCAGATTCAGGAGCTGTTGCAGAAAGGTCACATCGGACCAAGTTCATCGCCCTGTGGGAGCCCGATCGTGTTGGTACAGAAGAAGGATGGGACGTGGAGACTCTGTATTGACTATCGGGCGCTGAACAAGATCATTGTCCGGAATAGGTACCCAATCCCACGGATTGATGACCTTCTGGACCAACTCAAAGGTGCAAAATATTTCAGCAAGATCGACCTGAAGTCTGGGTATCACCAGGTACCAATTGAACCCTCCGATGTGTGGAAGACTGCCTTCAAAGCCAAGGAAGGCCTTTTCGAATGGTTGGTCATGCCTTTCGGGTTGATGAATGCTCCCGCCACCTTCATGAGGATGATGGATGACATCTTGCGGCCATTCACCAACTCATTTGTAGTGGTGTACTTGGATGATATTCTGATCTTCAGCCAGACTTGGGAAGAGCACCTTCACCACATCAGACAAGTCCTCCAAACACTGCGGCAACACAAGTTGTGTGCCAATTTGGAGAAGTGCACTTTTTGCATGACCCAGGTTCAATATCTGGGATACATTATTGATGAAAGGGGGGTGCATGTGGATCCAGCCAAGATCCAATTCATTCGGGATTGGCCAGCCCCAACCACTATAACAGAGCTTCGCAGCTTTCTGGGTCTTGCTAATTTCTACTGGAGGTTCGTGTTGGGATTCTCTCATATCACTTGGCCCTTGAGTGAAGTCACCAAGGGAGGAGCGAGAGCAAATTTTTTTTGGTCAGAACCTCAACAGAAGGCGTTCACAAAATCGAAAAAATCGCCTCTGTTCTGCCCCAGTGCTCACTTTACCAGACTTGCAACAGCCATTTGAGATCAAGACAGATGCCTCTGACTATGCTATTGGGGCAGTTCTTACTCAATAGGGACATCCAGTGGCATTTCACAGTGAGACATTGTCTGACACAGTTCGCAAGTACCCCACATATGACAAAGAAATGTACTCCATTGTGCAAGCTTGTCGACAATGGAAGCATTACATTTTGGGGAAGGAAACAATCATCCACACAAACCACAGGCCCTTGCAGTTCATACAGACACAAGGGAAGTTGCAGAATGATCGCCATCAGAAGTGGTCCACATATCTGCAACAGTTTCATTTGAACATCAAGTACAAGAAGGGTAGCACCAATAATGTTGCAGACTGCCTCAGCCGACCACCGATCGTGGCGCTCACCACCGTGCTCAACTCTTGTGGGCACGAGACCTCTGATTGGCCGCTTCTCTATGAGAGTGACCCAGAATTTGGCCACACTTACAAGGCACTCTTGGGGGGCACGCAAGTTCCAAATT
The DNA here is from genome assembly GCA_034641835.2 of Pinus albicaulis. Taxonomy (NCBI): domain Eukaryota; kingdom Viridiplantae; phylum Streptophyta; class Pinopsida; order Pinales; family Pinaceae; genus Pinus; species Pinus albicaulis. Next base: position 37,453 of record JAXQQM020065204.1, on the reverse strand, counting down.
TTCACCTCCAAGATGCACTTTTATGTCACCTGGGACACCTTTGTGTTCCTTCAAGCGAGCGTGCCAAGATGATATGGGAAGCACACTATAGTCGAGTCGTTGGGCATTTCGAGGTCGAGAAAACAATAGCAATACTACAGAAGTATTTCTATTGGCCGAACCTTCGAAAGGATGTCGAGAAGCACATCAGATCCTGCACTGCTTGTGCCATTGCCAAACCGACCATCAAGAAGCAAGGCCTATATACTCCTCTACCTACCCCTAGTCGACCTTGGTAATCCATCTCCATGGATTACATGTCGGGCCTGCCTTCTACTAAGCAGGGAAATGACTGTGTTTTTGTGGTCGTCGACAGATTCTCGAAGATGGCCATTATGGCGGCCTGCAAGAAGAATATCACAGCAGAAGCCACTGCTAAACTCTTCTTTGAACGAGTGTGGGTGCATTTTGGGATCCCACAGTCTATCATATCAGATCGGGATAGTAGATTCCTCAACACCTTTTGGTCCAGCCTCTGGTCGATGTTGGATACCAAGCTCACCAAGTCCACAACTTTCCATCCCCAAACAGATGGCCAGACAGAGGTCGTCAACAGAATCATTGTACACATTCTGCGCATGTACAATTCAAAGCGTCCACGCACATGGGACAAGAGCCTACCCTATGTACAACATAGTTATAATCGGGCTCTCCACAGTTCAATCGGCCATAGCCCCTTTCAGGTGGGCTTGGGATTCCAGCCACTATGTCCCATTGACGTAGCCATGCCATTTGCAGCTGCTCAGGCCAATTCAGCTCATGTCCAGTCTAAAGTTGACAAAGCAAGTAGCTTCATCGAGTGCATTCAACACATCCACCAACAGGTTCATGATATATTGGACAGAGCCAATGCCAAGTAAAAGCAACGCCGTGATCAACACCGGGTGCCACACAACTTCCAGGTGGGCGACAAAATATGGCTACATTTGTAGAAGGAGCACCTCACTGGACCCCACCGCAAGCTTCGCCCGCTCCGATACGGGATGTACACCATCACCAAGGCTGTAGGTAACAATGCCTTCGAGCTCAGTATTCCACCATTCCTTGGTCTGCACCCAGTCTTCAATGTGGATCACCTTCGTCCTTACTTCCCACCTCTACTGGACACCTCGGACATTGCAGAACAACTCACACCAACAGAGTTAAATCTAGACTACATGGAATAGGCCACCACAGATTGTATCATGGACATTCAAATCAAGAACACTCGCCAGCATAAGATCCACCTATATCGGGTTGTCAAAGCTGGCCATTTCCTTCACCAAGGAAAGTGGTTCACCAGGGACCAAGTTCAGCAAAAATTTCCTCATCTCATGGAGGAACTTAACGCAATGGGGACCATTGCTTCCTAAGGGGGGAGGAATGATCCAGGTGGATATTGGTGGTCACCTGCCTATTCCACTTGGGGCTCCACCATTGTCTAATTCATTTTTTCAGTTTCGGCACAGTTTACTATTTTTAGCAGTTTTTCAGGTCCTAAACTTCCGGAGCCATTTTGAGGCACTAAACGACGTTTTTTGGGAAAACGGAGAGCAACATGGGTCCATGGATTGATGTTTCTCATTCCAAATTTTTAGTCCTCGGATAGATCTTTCTAATGAGGTATGGTACGCGTCAAACAGAGATCGTATGTCAAAGTTACGCCCCTGGGAAGTTGAAACACCAATTTACCCAAACAGGGCCCATAGTTTTGGCGCTTCATCTCCTAGGGTTAGGGTTTCGGCTGTTTAGGATTTCCCATTATTTCTAAATAATAAATAGGCCCTCAAGCCTCATTGTAACAGAGGGAAGAGGCCTATAGCCACCACATCTCTTCTCAGAGATAGCTACCAGTGCCCTAGCTAGTTTTATTTCCATTCTGTCTGTAAGCAAATTTCAGTTCTTTGATATTAATGAAATGAAGTGTTATTTCCACTGCATCTCTATATGTATGGTTATATGTTTATTCTGTTGTGTTCCTGCATAAATCCGGATCAGGAGAATGTGGTGTTCATATGTATGGATTTTCCATAACGCAAAAGATATTGGACGCTGGCTATTTCTTGTCATCACTATTCAAAGATTGTATCCTTGTTGTTAGAAAATGCCACAATTGCCATATTTTTTATTGAAATATGCATGCACCTCTAGGTCCTCTTCGCCTAATCATAACTGTCGGCACATTTTCAAAATGGGGAATCGATTTTGTTACACGTAACCCTCCATCAGTCCGAGGGCATGGGTATATTATTATCGTTGTAGATTACTTTACCAAATGGGCCGAGGAAATGTCTACATTCATGGTTGACAGAAAAAATGTGGCTAATTTCATATTTAATCATGTGATTACAAGTTTTGGTGTCCCTCGAGCTATCGTTATGGACCATGGTAGACACTTTCAAAACATTATGATGAATAAAAATTCCGCTCAGCTTGGCCTACGTTATGATAATTCCACACCATATTAGCCACAGGCCAATCGCCAAGTTGAGGTTGTTAACAAGGTTTTAACCAACATGATTAAACAGATTGTAGGAAATCATAAATAGAATTGTCATACCATGCTTTTTTATACATTGTGGGCATACTGTACCTCTGCAAAAACATCCAAAGTGTTTACTACTTTTCAACTTGTTTACATTTTATAAGTTGTTTTACCCATTGCATGTGAAATATCGTCACTCAAACTAGCCATTAAGTTGTTACCAGCTACCTCTGAAGAGGAAAAACCTTTCTTATACCTAACCCAATTAGATGAGATTCGCCGCACCACTGGATTAGCTGTCAAATCTCATAAAAAACGTGTTAAGGCTCAATATGATCAAAGCATTAACCCTTGTATCTATTCAGAAGGTGACCTAGTCTTAGTATATGATCAAGCTCATGATAAAGTAAGCGCTGGTAAATTTGAACCAATGCGGCATGGTCCTTATATTGTTAATGTGTGCTTGCAAAAGGGGCCTGTGAATTAGTTGATTATGAAGAAATATCTTTAGATAAACCCAGAAATGGTATTTATCTAAAGAGATATTATGCATGATTTTCCGTTTGAATATATTCTTTGTACATTAGTTACACTTTCGAAAAGTGTGCCTTAGATTAGTTATTTTTCTTGTTGAATTTTCACTAATTTTTTCACTTATCTTGATTACTCTAACTACTGTAGATGTCAAAATTCTCTCAGACTTACATTGGCTTTGCTGACGGTGCCTATCGTAGTACACATAAAATATCTTCCATTGCTTTGGTTATCTATTCACCCACTGAAGATTTAGCTTCTATTGATGGGATTTTCTTTGGTCAAGAAACAAACAATATTGTAGAATATAGTGCAGTCATTGAGCTATTATTTTATGCCATTAAATTTGGCATTCAACATTTTATTTTTACATTAGATTCATAACTCATTGTATTACATTTGAATGATGTTTATGCAATCAGAAATCCATCTTTGTTAAGAATGTTTTTAAGGGTTAATCTCTTGGAAAAATAGTTTGATTACATTGAATATCAACACCTTTCAAGAAATTTAAACACATAAGTTGATGCATTGTCTAATCAAGTGTTAAATATACATTTATAGTGTCAAAAGTAAAACAAAACAATATTCAATCCATATTGAACATGATACTCAGTGATCAAAAGTAGTAATATCATTAGTTCAAAATAGTTGTGTGTCAAAAAATATTACATCATCTATGATCAGATATTTTAAACACCTTATCATCTAAATATACTGATACAAAAAAAAATTCCAATCTAAATTGACTGTCATCTATACATGATGATGATCATGGTAGCAGAGTATATCGCACACCACTCTGCACAGATATCACCTAAATGGACTAGGAACCCCAGTCACATGTCTTTGGTATTTCAGAGGAAAATAATTTGTCCCAGTCTCTAGGATGTCAATGGTAAACCTCTGTAGGTTGTATTCCAACTCTATGAGGGCCTCTACTACATCAGTTAGTGGTGTAGATGCTACTATATGTTGTGCTTCTCGTCTATAAAAATGATGAAGCATCATTGGTTGTGGTTGGCCAACATCTTCAATTTAATATTTTTATCAGTATTGGATGATAAAAAATTAAATAAAAATTAGATAACAAAAAGACTCAAAATGAGACATTTTACTTGACACATCCCACTACATTCTCAGTGGGAGTGATGTGTCGAGGTCACCCCTAAAATCAACCCCTGCATAATAAAAATCCTTAATCATGAAGATTTGGCTCCTAAGCCATACAACAAACTGAGGAGTATATCAGAACAAATGACCATTATTGCCACCATGGAGAGCCATTAATGAAACCCATTGCAACATGTGTGGTTCCCTCGGTCCTGTTGGATACACTAGAAACTGTTGAGGTATGAGGAGTGTAATTCTCTCCTAAGTGAAAGATATAAGAATGGATCCATAGCCGCATTTCTTCAACTTCCTATTCTTTTCTCGCGTTATTTTTTGTTTCATATTGACCAACACTCCTTCGCACCAGTTAAAAATTGTTCCTCCGGAACACTCAGAAATAGTCTACATATGTGCTCTAGTAGGCACATGAGGACATACACTGCCACACAATCAAGCAATTGTCAAAGAAATGATTTTAAGGTCTAGTCATCCGATGGTATTTATGTCGATACGACCATACTTCAACTCTGAATCCTGTGTGCAATAATGCACCATATAGGAAGCATTAGGCAGTCCCCCTGGTAGTCTGCCAAATAACCAAATGTCTCTCCCTCTTGGGGTAAAGTAGTGAAAAAATAGATATCCTTTGTCTCAATCACAAGAATGTGATCCCTGATGATGAAACATTGTTCTTGGACATCCCAAGCTTTAACCAGCTAGATCATATGTTCCACATGGGTCTTCATTCCTTGTATTTCCCAAAATTTGTATAAACCACAATTCTTGAACACAGGAAGTGTTGTTGGGTAGTGAATGGCTTCATTGTCCTTGGATTCATGCTCTCATTCTCTACACTTGAGCATGATTGGTTTACTGCAAAAAATCATTTAGGAACATTAGAAAAATTGTGGGAGATTTTGGAGCAATTTTTATGGAAATAAATTTAGTTTTTGAAACCCCCATGGCGGTTGTGCAATTTTTATTGATACACAATGCATTTTTGGCATGATTTATGTATAAAAACTGTGACAACACGATGATTTTTTATATGGAAAAATCATCGGGGTGCGCGGGTTCTGCCACAAAAACCTGCACATCCCCCAGGGTGCATTCTAAAATCATTTTTCCTCCAAAAAACTGATCTAAAAAATTAAATTTAAAAATTAAATGGATGAAAAGCAAGAGAACTAAGAGATAAAAAACCTTGAACTTATGATTTGCAAAATGGTTGGTTGGTTCTCCCAATATCTGCTTCAAAATATTTATGGTAAAAAATCCTTTTCACTACTCTCGAAATCAAAAGGTAAAAATTATTTGTTTTGACCACTTTTTATAGGTTTTCATGAATAAAATAATTTTTATTCTTTTGTTTTTGAGCTTTAGAAGTTAAATTTTGAATTTTTTTACCATGATTAATACCAAGTGATTATAATATTCTGGGTTTTTGTGCAGAGAACCGGTTGTGTGTGAAAACAAATCATTTTGACAATGAGTAAAATTTTATCATTTTTTGGGGTTCTCAAAAAATATGAAAAAATGAAACCGTGGAGTCCTCTTTTAATCCATTTTTAGACTATATAAATATGAAAATATCGTCGAGAATTTGAATATTAAAACTCGTTAAAATAAATGAAAAATCGTCTATTCAACATAAGTTTACCCCTTGTCTGGACTGAACTAGACTAATTATGGAAAAGGTGTACATTGACTAAGCATGGTCAATGAAGTTATATCCTATATAATTTTATCCTTTTCCAGGTTTGAGAGAATAAACTTATGAAAATGAACACTATAGAGTTTTCTTATGTTTTTCTTCTGACTCCCTAAAACTGAAAAACACCGAGTTAATCCTATCATCGACTCGTTAAAAATAAACAATGCAGGACCTGTCGATTACAATAGGACTGAACCACTCCTTCTTAGGGTTCGTTAAAAATAATAATATGGACTCGTCCAAAAGATGAGCTTACACAACAACTAAATTTTATCCTCTTCAAGATTGAAATAAATAAAGAGATACTTGCCAGTAATGGTGGGGGAAAAAGTGAGAAAAAGGATCCATATTTTATACTTTTTTCAAAAGTAGAATGTCACTCTTGAACACGAAGCTTTTTCACACTCATGTCTGGGTTGGGTAGTCCTTTTGTCTTACAGTTAATCAAACTTCATTGAAATTCTTCAGTCAGTTTTGGGTATTATCTTTAATTAAAATTCTGCTAATTCATTTGCAATGTCATTATTTGTTCAAAAGAAATTTCAACATCAAATTCACTATTTATTGAAAACATTTGTCTCCATTTGCATTAACCATCCATGAGTTAATCCTTGCAAAAAAAATTCTTCAAAACTTGAAATAATTATTGTTTTTTGTAGGCCCTCCTGCGACGGATCACTTTCCATCAACGTCAACTCATTATCTAGGAAGTTGATCTAGAAATCATATCAGTACATTGGAATTTGCATGCCCTAATGGCAGGTTTCTCACCTTCAATGACAGGTTTTCATCATTGGCCTTTGATTGAATGACTCTATGAGTTTTCGAATGAAAATAATTCATTTACATTTCATAGATTGTACTGAAGTAATTTGACAGCCATTGTCATTAGTGGTGGTTTATATCACACTTGTTAATGTTTTTCATAATTGATCAGTAATCAAGTGGTTTCTACCATGTTCGACTTCAAAAAAATCAATCACATGGATATAATCGTACTAGATTGAGAAGCAGAAATAAAGACCCTCAATCTAGTTCCAACCATCCACGCTACGAGGAGTTATGTATTCATGATACTATAGACTTATTCATAACAAATGGTTGCGCCCATACTGTGTCTACTTTTGATATAATTCTAAAGTCATATATGTACCAAAACATTTATTTATTTTTGCTCTGAGTATGGGAATGTCTACCTCAGCGATGATTATATATTTTCATTGAAATTTTCTTACATTTTTTCAACCAGTATCTCCAATCCAATCCTTGGAATGATAAAGTGCTTCACTCTCTCGAAAAATTTTCTCAGACTTCGCACTTTATGGGGCAATATGTTACACATCATTTTGTCACCATGACATTTGACTGTCAATATGGATCTATCACCATCCATACTCATGCTTCCTTAGTATTCAAAATATTCATGTTCGTGAACCAAGTATTATAAATTTCAAAAAATCTCCTTAAAAATCTTAAAGGTGTCTTGCATGATTTTCATGGTCATTTCATGTGCATGCATTGATACTTCATCTATTATTTGCAAATATTGGCACTCTGTTCGCCCATAAAAATTGTGGACCCTCGTAAAATGAAGTAAACACAAAAAAGTAACTTCTAGAAGCCTAGTTGGGTGAATATTATTCCAACTAGAATTATTTTGAGTCGCGCTAGTTCGATCTATATCCCTCCACTCATGGAGATTATCCCCTTAGATAAAGGAACCCTAATCCCTTAAGTAAAGAATCTCATCCCTCTCTTGATTTCTCTGAAACTCCCTCAAATATTTCTCCTATAAATTGAGATGAAGTTTCAGGTTTAAGGGTATATACCAGATTGTATAATCTACATTGAATATTGCATCTTGTACAAAAGAGTTCATTGAAGGAAAATATATGTTGGTCATTCTAGAGAGGAAGGATTTTCAAACCAAGGAGCATGATTGTGAAGGCATACAGGAGAAATATGTACAACATCAAGGGTCAGGTTGTAATATTTCTCTTAATAATTCTTGATAATACATATGGATCTATTTTTCTCATTGTGTTGTTTTTAGATTCATTAAAACAATGATAATTCTTAATATCCTTGACCATTAAGTTGAACTGGTGTTTTTTATTATTATATACTACAGGTGCGTTTGATTATTTTCATGTTTGTGATTGTAGGTTCTTCTCAGCATCGAAGGATTTCTTTGGAGAAAAATGAAAGTTCTACATCAAACATCTCATTGAAAGGTAGGAGCATAACCTCCTCATTTCTAAGTTATAATAATATGAATGCTAATATTTTAGGGAAAGAGGTATTAAAATGGTTGTTTGTTTCTAGTTATCTGTTGGGTTACTAGGGCGATCGCTATTGTTTGCAAGAGGGATTTATCTAGAAAACACAGATGACCCTGAAAATTTATGGTTTGTAGTAGAAGCAATATGGAGTTTGTAGAATGTTGCAGATGAATATATGAAGAGAGCATAGTTTGTTACTGCTCTTCAAGGTCAAGAATTGTCCTGGTACATGAAATATGTTGCAACGAATGCCACTGCTTCATTGGCTGAATGAAAGACCGCACTAAATGTTGAATTCAAGAAACATAAGTCACAATCCCAATGTATCACTGAGATCAAAGAGATTAAGTAGTTAACTATTAAGACTGTGTGGGAGGTATATCAGAGATTTAAGACATTGTTGATTCAGATTAGCTTTAAGATACTGAATGAACAACATAAATAATGGTTTATTGATGTGTTATTACCGCATCTTAGATTTTCATTGTCACAATAGACATTAGGGTAATTTTGAGGTCTAAAATGGGCCTCCTAAGGAAATTATAAAATAATAGTGGAAAAAATCAAATAAGATTTGATGACATCATCAAATTTTAGAGGGAAAAATGAAAAACTACTTTTTCAACTCATATTTTCAACTTATCTCCCAAATTTTTTACTCAAATTTCGATCAGGAGTACTCGTTGGATGCGAAATTTGATTCCTCATCCAATGAGTACCCATGTTGCATACTTTCGATGGGTCCTACTACACGTAAAATTAGAAATACATAAAAAACGTGATTGTAATCACGTATTTTTTTTTTTTTGATGTATTTCTCATTTTTCATGTAGCAGGTCTCATCAAAAGTATGCAACATGGACACTCCTTGGATGAGGAATTAAATTCTGCATCCAACGAGTACTCCCACTCAAAATTTGAGTAAAAATTTTGGGAGATAAGTTGAAAATACAAGTTGAAAAAGTAGTTTTATTATTTTATTATTTTTTAATATTTTTACCCTGTTATTTAAAAAATGGTAAATCATCCCCCATGGTTGACATCATCATCTTGAATCCTATTGGTTGTTATAAAGTTTATTTTTGTGGTACAATTTTTTTAGGAGGCCCATTTTAGACCTCAAAATTCCCCTAATGAGATCCAACACAGACTGAAGCATTGGAGATAGTGATGAAGCTAGAGGCTTCAATGGTAGTCGATGCAAGCATAGGGGTGCAAAGTATTCAAACTCAGTTGGAAAGTTTGTACATGGATCTCTAGGATCTAAATAAGGGTAAGGAGGTTCGCTTAGAGATGAGAACGAAGATATCATGTATCAAGTCCAAAGATGAGGGCCACTACAAGGAATAATGTCCTCTTTTTAGAGACTATTTGGGCATTTAGATGCTAATTCCTTGAAAACCTGGATCAAGCAAAAGGGCCAAGTGCAAGGCTTCATGTATGGTGTAGTATTTGCAAATTTTTAGGCTAACATTCCACCGATTTTTGTCACTTATTAAAAAACTTGGTCACATCACTGAAACAACTGTTTTGCAACTTCTGTAATTCGGAAGGGCATGATGAACAACATTGTAGGAGCTACAATCTAATTCTGCAGAACAATTTCATTGCATATCGAATTCAAGTAGAAGGTCACGAAGGTAATGGTTCACCAACTACGCGAGGGTGTTTTCATGACCAAGGGGGTGGCCGAGGAGGAAGCATTGGTCGAGGACAAGGACATTTTTTTTATAACTTTGGACAACCTAGACACTTTTCTCAAGATTGGAAGAATGCTACTACTATGTCCTATAACTATTGTCAAGAATTTGGTCATGAAATAAATATTATCTCATTTTATTAGCTAAAATGCCGGGGAAGCGCAATGTGGAGCCAGTGCAGAACATACAGATGATGAAGTTTGAACCATGACAAGAAGGTCCAAGTGTTAGCATAGTCACATGTAGTCGTATGAATATTGGAGAAAATCGCGTAGATGGGTAGAGGTCAGTACCATAGACATGGGTAAGGAAGGATGAAGAAAACATTGCTAGGTTTGATGTATAGCGAGAATAAAGAGAAATTCATGGCATCAAAGACATTATATAGGAATCCGAAGGCTATGAGATTTACTGCATAGAGACAGTTGTTCCCGGTGGAAGAAAAATCCTTAAGAGAATGTCGAAGTAAATAGAGCTGATCTGTCGATCCTAGCATATTTCCTACAGAAATGCATTAAGTTATTAAGGGACAAGAGGGTTGTAGAAGGATTGTAGGAGTTGACTGATAACTGTACTAGGAAAATAAGAGTTATGGATGGAACCATGTGCAGTAAAAAAATTGTACAAGAATAAGAATAGAATTGGTCGGGAGATGCGATTAACTGTGCAGATCGTAGACTATGAAATGGATCAAGTCATTCTGGATCTAGGATCAAATGCTAATGTTTTGCCAAAACAGACATCGGAGTGGATGGGAAAGGTGAAGTTGCAATGGTTTCCTATTTAGTTGAGGATGGAAAATTAGTAGGAGATAATTCCTATCGGGCTCTTGCAAGGATTCAGTTTAGATAGTGATGGTACACATGTGTTGGTTTATTTTGAGATCATTGAGATTGTTGATGATAGTAATCCTTACCCCATGCTATTAGGATTTGACATGGCTTATGGCATGGATGCTATAATAAACTTGAAGAATAATAAGATTGTATTTGAGAAGGATGGCACAAGAGTTTTTGTGTCACTGGATCCCTCTGAAGGTGTGTGCTATACAAAACTTGTCCAGCATAATTATGGATATTTTGCGATTGATCAGATTTATTAGCTTACCGAGCAGGATGAAGACTAGATTAATCCCATCGTAGATAGATGAATATGGTTGGAGTGCTATATTTCATGCATTTCTGATTCAAACAATGAGTTGGAGCACTAGAAGAACCATTTTTACGAAGTAACAGTAAAGCGTTGTAACATGGTTACAAAATCTCTGCATTATGTCAAGTCAGAACTGCATCACTTACCCTTTTATGATGGAATGGGGAATGTTATATTTTTTCTAGAAGAATTTGATCAAAATCTACCTGAAGAATAGAGGTATGAAAATTTGGAATTTTCATCAAGGTATACTATCACTCGATGGTGGGGCACACACAGAAAAAGTTTAGGAGGATGGACAAAATTTTTCAAATTGATAAGGTTGAGGTTTGGTCATGATCATACTAAGAACACAGAGAAGTATGATGGCTAGAAGGATCCATGCCACCACTTATCTCGTTGGACTACGGTATGGGGTACAAAACCTCAGCCAAAATGGATGCACACATTCTGTCATTCTTTGCAAACGATACCTTAACAATCGTATCTATAAATAGAGCTCCATCATGGAATTGTGGAATGGAATGAGATGATAGAAAGATTCTTATTAACATATAGCTTCGTTTATGGGTGGGAAGGCATTAATAAGGCTCTTAAAGAAATATAAATAGGATGACTTCACATTACCAAGGAGCCAAGGACATTGATTCAAATGGATTGGATAGACCCGACCAACATGCCTGTGTTGGGAGAGGAGATCTACAGAGGCTGAGATGATCAGATGTAGACCTAATATGGTGAAGGATGGATTCAGCATTGTTGAAGTACTGTGCAAAAGGTGGATTGCGAGCGTAGTTGGACATTACTATGCTAAGCAAGGCAAGACTGCGTGACAAGATTGAGCCTCACGCAATTATCCTAGAAAGTGACCGCTGGGGCAGTGAAAGTGGATTGGACAATGAATTGGCCATTAGAAGGAGCAATAAGAGCACATTTAATGGGCATATTTGGCTAAATCAATCATCAAATCATAATTTATGAGGAGCGTTTAAGGGTGATGATGAGGTTCAAATTTGAAATTTTCTATAAATCAAGGGTCCTGCCCCTATTTTGACCACTTTGTGTGCTAAGTGTTAGAAGAGAGAATTGTTGCCTGGAAAAGTGTCGAGAAAGCTATTGCATGTCAGAGCATAGTTTTGAAGAAGTTAGAGAATCCTTGTTCAAGCTCGGGCTCTGTTGAGATTCAACAAGATGATGATCCTAGTGAAAATTAGGCACCTTCACTAGGTGGGGCCGACAGGCTATTTTTAGGTCTATGTATATTTTTAGAATGGTGAGCATATTCTAAAATTAGTAGAAGTCTAATTTTAGATGGTAGAGAAAATTATATTTTTAGATGAGTTTCTATTTTTAGATATATGGGCGAAGTCTATTTATAGATCACATGTCTAAAAATAGAATGCATGTTGATTATTATTATCCCTTAATAATAATCAGACAATAAATAATAATCTATTCTCTTGAAGCATTTAATTTCAGTTAACTGATGTGGAAAACTAGTTGATTGAAGTAATTATGCATTCCAAGGTTGCTTGGTGGGACATGCACAATGGACTTCATTGTAACTGAGTGATACAAAGTTGTAATAGAGTTAGAAGAGTAGTTATGTGAGTTTTTATTTAGTTTAACTCAGTTAAGTGTGTTAAACTCAGTTGTGCTAGTTGTAGCTAATGATACACTAGTGAGAGATCAGTGAATTAATTATTTAATTAATTCACAATAAGTGGTCTCACATGTAATTGAAGAAATACTACTATTAGCTACATGCATGTCAGAGCCAGTGGAGACCCAGTACAGAGATAGGTGAAAGGGTCTGGTTAACTATCAATTGTGACTATAGTGGTGCATTCAATGCTACCACACACACATTCGAGATTCTAGTGAGGATTGCGCAGTCAACGCAAGGCAAGATCAAATTAAATCAAGGATCTTCTTCAATAGGGATTGCACAATGGAAGCAGGTTGTCAGGAGGCAGTAAATTGGTGCATGTGTTAACCGATTTTTGTATGACAGTGTAAAATGATTGTATATGGTACTGAGAGCTCTTTGAGCAGAGATTTGTATGATATTGTTTCATGATCCATGATATTCATAATATATGATAGTTGGGGTTTTTAGCTTTATTCTTTCTTGGTAAAAACATCTTTCTATGTGTGATTGATTTTTCTTCATGTGTTTGAAATTGGCGATTAAATTTAATTAATTCACAATAAGTGGTCTCACATGAAAATGACGAAATACTACTATTAACTACATGCATGTCAGATCCAGTGGAGACCCAGTAGAGAGATAGGTGAAAGGGTCTGGTTGACTATCAATTGTGACTATAATGGTGCATTCAATGCAACCACACACACGTTGGAGATTCTAGTGAGGATTGCGTAGTCAAGGCAAGGCAAGATCAAATTCATTCAGGGATCTGCTTCAATAGGTATTTCACAGTGGAGGCAGGTTGTCAGGAGGCAGTAAATTGGTGCATGTGTTAACCGATTTTTGTATGACAGTGTAAGACGATTGTATATGGTACTGAGAGCTCTTTGAGCAGAAATTTGTATGAGATTTTTTCATGATCCATGATATTCATAACATATTATAATTGGGGTTTATAGCTTTATTCTTTCTCAATAAAAACATCTTGTTATGTGTGATTGATTTTTCTTCATGTGTTTGAAATTGGCGATTAAATTTCCGCAAAGAATTAAGTAGAAGGATTATTTATTTAATAGTGTATATAATTGTTAGATCAGAAGATTCTAGTAATACATCATAGTATTGTTTAAATTTCTACATGTTATCAGAATAGAGAAGATTGCAATATTGAAGCAGTGCTGATTTTTGTTGGTGGAAACAATTCGAATTTGCTGCAAGAATTTCTTGGTGCAACAATTTAGTAAACATCGAAATGGATTTAAATGGTTTGCGGTTAGAGTATGCACTTGAGGGCAGCTCGAAATAAATTGCATGGAAGGATAGGATGGAGGCGGTGCTTGAAGATAATGGCTTGAAGGAATTCATCGATAGTGATGTTCCTAAGCCCACTTTTATGGATGTTGCATTACTTGACGCCTGGTGAAGTAAAGTAGTGAAGATGAGAAGGATTTTGTTCGAAGCTGTGAGAGACCAAATTGTCTCTAGCCCTCATAGGAAATCCAATCCATTTGCAATGTGGACGGCTTTGAAAGATCTTTTCCAAAGCAGTAGCGACCATAGGAAATTAGCGTTGAAGGGTAAACTCAAAAAAATCAAGATGGATAAGGCCGACATTACTCCAAAGTATCTCACAAAGTTTTTCCAATGTCGAGATGAACTGGGGATTATGGGAATCACAGTTGTTGATGATTATTTTGTGAGCTTGGCTCTCTTTGGATTTCCTAAGAGTTGGCACAGTTATGAAGACTCTGTCAATAGACGGGAAAAACTACCGGATTGGGAATGACTTTGGTTGGATCTAGTGCAGGAGGAGATCAAGAAGAACACCAGGGATGACTCTTAGTTAAAGCAAGATGATGAAGAGAATTTTTCTTTGGCTGCAAAAGAAAGGAAAGGGAAGGTGAAGAAATTCCACTCAAATTCCGAGGCTAAAGGAAAGAAGCTAGATTTGTCCAAGGTGAAGTGTTTTCACTGTGACAGACATGGGCATCTTGCCACTAACTTCCCATAGTAGAAGAATAACAAGAAGGCTACTAGGGCTACATCTGGTGAGGCCCTTGCCTCGCAATTTGAACTTTATTTCTCTTTTATCGCATGTTTGGTTTCAAGCGCAATGGGATCAGTGTGGTATCTTGATAGTGGTGCTTCCTTTCACATGACGGGAGATAATAATATTTTTAGTGTCTTGGAGGAGAAATATCTCCAAATTCATATAGAGATGGGTGACGATGGAAGATACAGTGCGACTGACATTGGTACCATTACCTTTGAGAGGGATTCAGGTAAACCATTTCTGTGGAAAGATGTTATGCATGTTCCAGTTCTAAGGAAGAACTTGGTCTCATTTGTGATGTTGGAGGATAGAGGTTATGATGTTGTTTTCAGTGATGGAAAAGCTTTCCTGTTACATTAAAAAATGGGTCAAACCAAGAATATAGGGATTTGAGTCAAGAATCCCTACAAGCTAGAGGTAGATGGTTTTACTACAATGGTGGGCAAAGCAGAAGAAGTGGTATGGCATAGGTGATTGGACCATCTTCCCCATGGCGCCCTGAAGATTTTGCAGTAGATTTATACTAGACTTCCCAAGGGTACACTTGCGCAGTTAGATAAGTTCAAGGGATGAAATATGGGTAAGTTTGTGAAGACCAACTTTTATGAAAAGGAGAATCATGCTTTGGTGATGCTGGAGAGAGTTCACAAAGACGTGTGTGGACCATTCTTGGTTGTTTCAATAGAAAAAAACAAGTATTATGTTATTTTTTTTATGACTATTCTCATAGATGATGGATCTTCTTCATGCAAAAGAAGGATCAAACATTCTCAAAGTTATGTGAGTTTAAAGCATTGGTGGAGAAAGAGTTGGGGAAGAAAGTGAAGGCTCTGCAGAGTAATAATGGTGGCGCATATATCTCGAAAAAATTAAAAGGCTTATGTAGCAAAGAAGGAATTTGGAGAGAAATCATAGTGCCTCATAACCCACAATAGAATGGGTTCACGGAGAGGAAGAATAAAATTATTATGGGTGTTTTATGAGCTATGCTGCATGATCAGGGCCTACCAATGCACTTGTGGGCGGAAGCATGCAACACTATTGTTTATGTGCAAAACCATTTTCCTCATAAGGTACTTGGCATGAGTACACCTGAAGAAGCTTTTACTGATAAGAAACTGAATGTTTCTCACTTTAAAAAATTTCGCTCATCTATTTATGTGCATGTGACCAAGAATGTGAGGAAGCAGATGGAGCCGACTACCGAAGTTGGGATTGTTGGGAAAAATACTGAGAGGGGGGGTGAATCAGTGTTTTAAAGCTGAACAATTTTTCTTTCTTGTTGCATCCAATCATGTACGTTCAACTATCTTATTATATTTTTTACTTAGAGCATTGCATCAGATAAGCATTAAGCATGAACAGTAGAACAAAGCATCAAACATGAACTACACATATGGACACCAGGATTTAAGGTGGAAACCCAATTTGGGAGAAAACCACCACTGCTGCAATATCAATCTTCAATATTTTATTATAGAGAAAACTTCTTACAATATATGATGGTGCAGACTCATACCAGCACGCAGGCACCCACCTGCAGAAGGCTACAACCTTCTCTCATTTACCAGGTTCTTCTGGAAGGGAGCTACAAACCCTTGACTGAAAGCTTCGACCTTCAGCACCACTGTGGACCTCATTTCATCAATTTTCAGACTGGATCACACAGCCGCAACCCCAGATTTCAGAAAATGTATGCATTCGACATCTTGTTTGGCTTTCTGGATAAAAAATCTTCATCAGACATGCGTTAGCTCTTCATTGATTCTTCTATTGAATGAATCCCAGATTCATTCTTTCGATGGGTGCAACATGGACTCAGAATTATCAGTTAAGCACGTCGTCTGTCCATACAGATATTCCTTAGAGGAATTCGCTCTTCTTCCACGCTTGACTCTGGCACATCTGTCATTTTCGAATAATGATCTTTTCCCTTTATATAGTTCTTGCCTTTCTCAATACCATGAGTCTAAAACCACTCAACTGCTAATGGTATTCCTTTGTCAATATTCCCTTTAGTTTGTCCCCGGGGCTTTTCAATTTCCCTCTTTTTTTTTAATTTATTTCATTCAAACGAGGAAATTCAAATTATCTATGTGCGCCAAGCCTTTAACCCAAAGTTTAACCCTTCGGATTTTATAAACAATATTCAATTCTTTTCCATATGCAAGTGTCTTATTTATGTGGTGAGTTCCGCAAGCGGAACAACCATAAATCTCAATCGTTTTGTATTAATAATTGAGCCAATCCAATTTGAAACCCAAATCTTTGTCTCCGCCATATAATATTATAAACATTAACGTGCCACTGACTCATCAGTAATATATAAATCCATATAACCTTTCGGGTTCTTCAAATAATATTCAATCTTCGACTCTGGGCCCACATCGCAGTTGGTGGATCGGCGGTGTCAAACAAAGCTTGCGATTGCGATTTATCAACCGGACGCGATGACCAAATAAAACATGGCTCATAGCGCAATCGGGTCCTTTGAACAAATGCAATCGGGGCACACCATGGAAAAGTTCCGATTGCGATCAGGACATGGATGCGATTGGCACATATTAACTCCAACATATAACCGGATCGGGTCCGCCACTTCAATCGCATCATATTACAAAAGGTATGCGATCAATCGGAAAGTTCTGATTGCGATTAAGATCCCGGACGCGATTGAATCTATTAATTCCATCGTATAACACCATCGGATCCACCAATTTCAATATGCAATCGGACCCAACACTTAAGCGCTTCCGATTGCGATTGGGAACTCGGATGCGATTTGCAATAAACTGAGGCATATAACTCGATCGGGTCCAGCCTTTGATCAGAGCACATAACAAAAATCCGTCGATTGAACCTTGCGATTCAAGACGTGCGATTCCATTAAAACATCGCCACGTGGTCAAGTGGACCCACGGGCCTTGGCTGTTGGTGGGTACGATTTATAATGTAACATTTGGTTGTATTGTGTACAACCGTTCCACTATGGAACACTGCCACATCCACAAGACATTTTTATGTATCATTTACAATGCGATTTGCGATTGCGATTAGATCGCATCGCATCGCAGGACTCCATATCAACAAGACACTACTTCACCAAAATAAGTTGTGATTCTGATTTAGAGCTTAAGTGGTGGGGACCACTTGTCCCGCCAAATCAGAAATAAAGGACTTCCGCCTGTTTAATTCAATTTTATGACTGTCTTGAATGACTCTGCTCCTCCGTAAATTAAATCTACGGGAATATCTTCGTTCCACTGTCAAAACAGCTCTGCCCATCACCTGTTAATTCTCTTCTGTCATTTGTGACTGCGGCCCATCAAGATTTAATTCTCCTTCAAAGAACTGCTTATCTCTGTAAATGTATTCTTCCTCTGAGCTTTGCTGCTGATCATTGATCTCTGCAATTCTGTTGTTCTTCTGTTTCCCATGCCTTTGCAACATCTTTTGCCATCAATGACAATATTCCAACAATCTCCCCCTTTGGCATTGATGGAAATACTCTTCCTCTGATGACCTTAGACTCCCTTTGTTGCTTTTCCTCCCCCTTTGACATCAATGGCAAAGAGTTTGATCAAGAAGCCAAGCTCCCCCTGAGATCATGCTGCATCTTCATAATATGACCAATGCTCCCCCTGAGCCTGTGAAGTCAGAGATGTCTGACAGCACCTCACAACCAATTTAAGCTTCTGTAATTAAGTAGACCTGAACCTCTGCATGGCAAAGACTACTCCCAGTTTCAGTCTGAGATATTCGAACGCTTCCCTGGGTAGAGGTTTGGTAAATATATCTGCAACTTGTTCTTTGGAGGAAACATATTCTAATTTCACCTTTTTCTCAAGCACTCGTTCTCGTAAGAAGTGATATTTGATGGAAATGTGATTGGTTTTGGAATGCATAACAGGATTCTTTGAGATATTGATGGCACTTGTATTATCACACATAATGGAGATAGGGGGTGAAAATTTGATTTGAAAATCTTGTAGGGTTTGCATCATCCAAATAATTTGAGTGCAACATGATGCTGCAGCCACATATTCAACTTCTGTTGTAGATAATGCAATGGAGCTTTGCTTCTTGCTGAACCAAGATACTAACCGGGGCCCCATAAAGAATGCACCACCACTAGTGCTTTTTTGATCATCAATACTTCCAGCCCAATCTGCATCAGTGTATGCATGAAGAGTAAGTTCAGCATTCTTTGGGTACCATAGTCCAAAATCTTGAGTTCCTTGTAGATATTTGAATATTCTTTTCACAGCCTGAAGATGAGACTCTTTTGGATTAGCTTGCAATCGTACAACAATCCTGACTGCATGCATGATGTCTGGTCTTGTCCCAGTGAGATAAAGTAGACTTCCTATCATAGATTTGTATTTTGGTTGATTTACGGTGGGGGAATCATCATTAGAACTGAGATTACATCCTGCTATCATTGGTGTACTTACATGTTTGCAATTTTCAATGCCATACTTCTTCAGGATTTGCTTGAGGTACTTTTCTTGTGATAATAATATACCATCTGTTCCTTGTTGCACTTGCAGGCCGAGAAAAAATGTTAGTTCCCCAAGTAAAGACATTTCAAATTCTTGCTGCATATCAGAAGCAAATTTTTGACTCATAGACTCTTTATTACTTCCAAAAATGATATCATCGACATATACAACCACAATCAATAATTTGTCATTTTCAGTTTTTGTGTATAAGTTTCTTTCAGCAGACCCCTTTGAAAATCCTTTTTGATGAAGATATTTGTCAAGACGATAGTACCATGTCCTTGGAGCTTGTTTGAGACCATATAGAGCCTTTTTAAGTCTACAAACAAGTTTTTCATCATTTCCCAAAATGAATCCCTCTGGTTGTTCTATATAGACTTCTTCTTCTAGATCACCATTGAGAAAAGCAGATTTAACATCCATTTGATAAACTCTGATTTGTTGGAAGCTTGAATAAGCAAGAAACATTCTTATGGCTTCAAGTCTGGCTACAGGAGCAAAGGTTTCTTCAAAGTCTATACCTTCTTGTTGAGCATACCCCTTGCAAACAAGTCTAGCTTTATTTCTTATAACATACCCATTCTCATTTAACTTGTTTTTGAATATCCATTTAGTTCCAATGACATTTTTGTCATGGGGTCTTGGTACTAATTCCCAAGTGTGATTCTTTTCAATTTGATCGAGCTCTTCATTCATGGCTTGAATCCAACAGTCATCTTTGCTTGCTTGACTAACATTGTGAGGTTCAATAGTGGACAGAAATGCCAGATTGCTAGAAGCTCCCATAAGAGTTCTTCTTGTTTGTACACCTGATCCCTTTTCTCCCAAAATTTGAGATTCTGGATGATTCTTTTGAACATATCTGGAGGGAGCCTTTTCAGACAAACCATCTTCGAGTTCTTCACTGGGTTCACTATTTGTATCATTACTATTTGATGTAGAAGGATATGTGTCATCATCATCTTCATCTGTAGTTTTCTTTTCTTCTTTTGGAGCTGCAGAAGACTCATCGATAACAACACCAATACATTCAACAATCTTCCGAAGTCTTTTATTGTAACATTTATAGGCCCTACTCCTAGAGGAGTATCCAAGGAATATCCCTTCATCTGCTCTAGGTTCAAACTTGCCAAGTTTTTCATCATTATTCTTGATGAAGCATTTGCTTCCAAAAATTCTAAAATGCTTTATAGTGGGAGGATTACCATACCAAAGTTCATATGAGTTTTATCACTATTTACATGAACATGTGCCTTGTTGAGAATGTTTACTTCTGTATGTGCTGCTTCTCCCCAAAATATGTCAGGTGTTCCAGAATCATCCAACATAGCTCTAGCCATTTGTTGAACTATTCTATTCATTCTTTCTGCAACACCATTTTGTTGTGGAGTGCCAGCTACAGAAAACTGTCTTTTTATGCCATGTTGTTCACAAAATTCAAGAAATTCATCTGATGTATATTCTCCTCCTCAATCAGATCTGAGACACTTGATTTTTAGATCTAATTCATTCTCAGCTAGTGCTTTGAAGATCTGAAATTTCTCAAATGCTTCATCTTTGTGTTTAAGCAGCCCAATCCAACACATTCTAGAAAATTCATCAATGAATAAGATATAGTATTCTTCACCACGCGGTGACTTTTTTCTCATAGGTCCACATATGTCAGTATGGATAAGTTCAAGAGGCTTACTTGATGATCATTCCTTGGCATTAAATTGTACTCTGGTTTTCTTACCGAATTGGCAGGATTTACATATGATATTTTCAGGTAGAGAAATATTGGGAAGATCACGAACAGCCTTGAGTCTGCTTGATTTGTTGAGTTGAGAGAAGCTCAGATGCCCCAATCTTCTATGCCACAGCCAATTTTCTGAAGATTTACTCAAATAGCATTGTTCTTTGCAGTTCTTCAATATATATAGGTTGTTTGGAGTTCTTTTCCCTTTTATAATTGCTTTACCTGTATCAAGATCACGTACCACACATTCTTTTGAACTAAAGACAACTTCAGTTCCTTGATCACATATTTGAATTACACTTAACAGGTTATGCCTTAATCCATCCACATACATGACTTCATTAGCTTTCACATTTTCTTTTAGAAAAACAGACCCTTTTCCTTTAATGACCGCAGGAGTATCATTTCCAAAAGTAACCTTCTTTTCTTTTTCTAGAGCATTATATGCAAGAAGTTTGTCTTTATCACCTGTCATGTGTCTTAAGCATCCACTATCAATGTACCATTGGTTTTATTCATCTTTTGCAAATAACGCTATGCCACAATTTTCAACCTGTAATTCCTTCTTTTTCCATACTTTCAAGCTTGAAGGGACATGTTCTTTTAGCTGAACTTTGCTCCTGCATTCAGATTCTTCATGGCCAAAGTTATTGCAGTAAGCACATTCAACTTCATTTTGAAGAGGAGAGAAGTTGTTATAAGTGTTCTTCTTTGATTCAATGTCCATTCTCTTCTTTCTTGCTTCTCTTGTCATGATAGTTTTATATGAAACACATTGAACAACTTTATGACCAAAATTGTGACATGAGAAACATTGTCCATTGAAGTAGAAATTTCTTCGATCATGAAATCTTCTATTTGAATTTACCTGCTGGTTGGTGTTCCTTTGAAGAGTATTTGAGTTGAAGTTCCTTGACTTGAGCTGATCATGCTTTACCTGTGAGGAATATTTATCCCTTTGCTGAGTTGCAGAATGTTGCAAACCAGTTGTAGCAACTTTTAGATAGTTTGGTGCAGAAGCCTGAGAAGTTTCTCCGGTATATACAAGACCTGTCTTTATAAAATGAGAACGTTGTACCTTGATAATTTCATCCAAGGTTTCAGATCCTTTAGCAAATCTAAGATTCAGAGTCTTTACTTTCTCAAGTTCTTTTCTTAGACTTACCACTTCACATTCTAATTTTTCATTATGCTTCTTCTCTTCTTCAATCTGATTTTTTAGAGTCTCTATGATTATTTTACTTTCTTCTAAGCATATTTTGAGTTGATTGTTTTCATTAAGAAAATAATTGTCTTCTAGAGCATCCATAAAGGTATCCTTTTCTTCTTTAGAATCATTTTCGAAAGCCATAAGAAGTCTAATATCTTGTTCACCTTCTTCCTCACAATCAGATAACCCATCACTGTCTTCACGAATATAGTAACTTTTTCTAAAGCTAGACCGATTCTTATTTCTTCTTGCTGCTTCGTTTCCTTTAGCAGGTGTTTCTTTGTAAGGACACTTAGCAGCATAATGACCAACTCTTCCACAATTAAAGAATTTTAAGGGAATCTTACCTCTAAACCGTCCTGTGCCAATTTGAAGTTTCTTTACGAAGTTTATCTCATCTTCTTCTGAGACATATCCTGATCCTTCTGTTATTTGTACTTCCTTCCCTTTTGTAGAAGTTCTAAAGATTGCTTCTTTGACTTCAGATGGTCCTCCTCTTCTCATTTCATATGCAGTTAGTATGCCATGAAGTTTTACCACAGTAATATTTTGAAGAACCTGCTTTTCTTCAAGAGCTGAAACTTTTGACTCAAATTTTGCTGTTAGAGATCTTAAAATTTTCTCAACCAATGTAGATTCAGTTATTGTTTCTCCCAGGTTCCTCATGCGATTTACAATATCATCAAGACGTAGAAAGAAATTTGCAATGCTTTCTTCATTAAGCATTTTTAGATTCTCATATTGAATTCTGAGAGTTTGAAGTTTAGCACTTTTTACCTTTGCATCACCTTCATAGCTTAGAATGATTTTGTCCCATATTGCCTTTTCAGTATTCAGCTGCATGACTTTGACAAATTCTGATTCAGTGAGACTTCCTAATAGAGCATTGACCGCCTTTGCATTAGTTTCATAGTTCTTTCTTTCAGTTGGATTTGTTGGCACTGTAGCTAGATATTAATATCCTTGTTCAACAATTGCCCATACATCTGCTCCCAGAGACTGAAGATAGGACCTCATCCTTGTTTTCCAAAAGATTAAGTTGTTTACGTTGAAGAGAGGAGGCCTGATAGATGCTGTTCCATCTTGATTGCTCATTTTGATTGATCTTCCTTCTAGCGACTAAGCTTTTTCAGAAGGACCTGCTCTGATACCAATTGTTGGGAAAAATACTGAGAGGGGGGGTGAATCAGTATTTTAAAGCTAAACAATTTTTCATTCTTACTGCATCCAATCATGTAAGTTCAACTATCTTATTATATTTTTTACTTAGAGCATTGCATCAGATAAGCATTAAGCATGAACAGTAGAAAAAAGCATCAAACATGAACTACACATATGGACACCAGGATTTAAGGTGGAAACCCAATTTGGGAGAAAACCACCGCTGCTGCAATATCAGTCTTCAATATTTTATTATAGAGAAAACTTCTTACAATATATGCTGGTGCAGACTCATACCAGCACGCAGGCACCCACCTGCAGAAGGCTACAGCCTTCTCTCGTTTACCAGCTTCTTCTGGAAGGGAGCTACAACCCCCTGACTGAAAGCTTTGACCTTCAGCACCACTGTGGACCTCGTTTCATCAATTTTCAAACTGGATCACACAGCCGCAAGCCTATATTTCAGAAAATGTATGCATTCGACATCCCATTTGGCTTTCTGGATAAAAAATCTTCATCAGACATGCGTTAGCTCTTCATTGATTCTTCTATTGAATGAATCCCAGATTCATTCTTTTGATGCGTGCAACATGGACTCAGAATTATCAGTTAAGCACGTCGTCTGTCCATATAGATATTCCTTAAAGGAATTCGCTCTTCTTCCGCGCTTGACTCTCGCACATCTGTCATTTTCGAATAATGATCTTTGCCCTTTATATAGTTCTCGCCTTTCTCAATACCATGAGTCTAAAACCACTCAACTGCTAATGGTATTCCTTTGTCAATATTCCCTTTAGTTTGTCCCCGAGGCTTTTGAATTTCCCTTCCTTTTTTTTTTAATTTATTTCATTCAAACGAGGAAATTCAAATTATCTATGTGTGCCAAGCCTTTAACCCAAAGTTTAACCCTTCAGATTTTATAAACAATATTCAATGCTTTTCGATATGGAAGTGTCTTGTTGATGTGGTGAGTTCCGCAAGCGAAACGGCCATACATCTCAATCGTTTTGTATTAATAATTGAGCCAATCTAATTTGAAACCCCAATCTTTGTCTCCACCATATAATATTATAAACATTAACGTGCCACTAACTCATCAGTAATATATAAATCCATATAACCTTTCGGGTTCTTCAAATAATATTCAATATTCGACTTTGGGCCCACATTGCAGTTGGTGGATCGGCGGTGTCAAACAAAACTTGAGATTGCGATTGATCAACCGGACGCGATGACCAAATAAAACATGGCTCATAGCGCAATCGGGTGCTTTGAAAAAATAAAATTAAGTTTCACGGTGGGTGCGATCGAGGACTGGATGGGGTGTGGCACATGTTAACTCCGGCCTTATGATTGGATGCAACACCAATCGCGGCATATTCCAAGTGTCGATCAATCGGAAGATACGTTGCGATTAAGATCCGGATGCGATTGAATCCTATTAGTTGTATTATAACACCATCAGATTTTCATTTAATGTCACAATCGGACCCAACACTTAAGCGCTTCCGATTGCGATTGGGAACTCAGATGCGATTTGCAATAAACTGAGGCATATAACTCGATCGGGTCCGGCCTTTGATCGGAGCACATAACAAAACTCCGCTGATTGAACCTTGCGATTCAAGATGTGAAATTCCATTAAAACATCACCACGTGGTCAAGTGGACCCACGGGCCTTGGCTATTGGTGGGGGCGATTTATAATGTAACATTTGGTTGTATTGTGTACAACCGTTCCACTATGGAACACTGCCACATCCACAAGAAATTTTTATGTATCATTTACAATGCGATTTTCAATTGTGATTGGATCGCATCGCATCGCAGGACTCCATATCAACAAGACACTACTTCACCAAAATAACTTGCGATTCCGATTTAGAGCTTAAGTGGTGGGAATGTATCCATGTGTTAAATAAGGACTCACTGTTGAATAAATTTTATGGTATCCCGAATGACCTACTGCTCCCTCGCATAAATTAAATCTCAGGAATATCTCAGGAATATCTTACAGCTACACTTTGTCAGCAGCTCCCTATCCATCACCTGTTAATTCTCTTCTGTCATTTGTGACTGCGGCCCATCAAGATTTAATTCTCCTTCAAAGCACTGCTTATCTCTGTAAATGTATTCTTCCTCTGAGCTTTGCTGCTGATCATTGATCTCTGCAATTCTATTGTTCTTCTATTTCCCATGCCTTTGCCATCAATGACAATATTTCCTCATAACCCACAATAGAATGGGTTCACGGAGAGGAAGAATAAAATTATTATGGGTGTTTTACGAGCTATGCTGCATGATCAGGGCCTACCAATGCACTTGTGGGTGGAAGCATGCAACACTATTGTTTATGTGCAAAACCATTTTCCTCATAAGGTACTTGGCATGAGTACACCTGAAGAAGCTTTTACTTATAAGAAACTGAATGTTTCTCACTTTAAAAATTTTCGCTCATCTATTTATGTGCATGTGACCAAGAATGCGAGGAAGAAGATGGAGCCGACTACCGAAGTTGGGATATTTTTGGGGTACACAGAAACACCCCATAATGATCATGTGTATTTGTGAAACAATCGAGCGAATGTGGTGCGACATGATATAGAATTCAATGAGGAGAAAGACATGAAGTTGTCGCTTGAGAGGGAGCTAGAATTGCATGTAGAGGAGGAAATTTTGGTTCCAAATATGAGCCTCTAGATGTGCATCAACCATATGAGGAGGATCATGGAGTGGAGGAGTCCACTCATGCAGATCCAAACATCAGAATAGGCAAAAGGTGTACCACAAAAGCTGAGAGGTTGAAGCTTGATGTGACACAAAATGTATGAGTCCCTACTTCACAGCGCAGACAGAGACAGTCACCTAACCAATTCACTAGATACATGGATCTCATGATAAAATGTATTGTGACATAGCCATCTTCCTTTCAGGGAGCAGTGAAGGAGCCCACATGGGTAGATGCAATGGTGGAGGAGTATGACTCCATTGTCAGAAATAGTGGTTGGGTGATGTAGGAGCATCAAAGATAAAATTTCATTATTCATTTATGTAATTTAGGGGGTGAGGTGTTTTAATTATTTTATTAATTATTTCGCTCATTTTTAATAAATTAAGAGATAAAATATAAATGTGAGGATTATTGTAAATATTCCTTTAATAAATTAAGGATATGAGTGGAGTTGAATTAGATCATCTAGGGATTAGGAATTCCTTAAACGGGACTTAGTTGAGTCAAATAAGGAATGAATCTATTTTATATTTTGGTTGAGATTTTTGTGGAGAAAATTATGGATTGGAGTTCATTCATAATTGTATATAAATATGAATATTGTGAGAGTGTAAAAGGACAAGTGAACAAGTGAGAAATACAGAGAGAGTGAGGAATGGGTTAAGAGATTTTTGTAAAGGGACGAGAACTAAATGGCCATCCACTGTAATATTTGGCCAAGGGATTTCTTGTTTATTTATATATCAGTATATTTTTTTTTTGTATAAAATCTCTTTTATTTATGTATTCTTTAAGCAGTTGCAAATGTTTGTTTAATGAAGAATTTATATGAGATTTTTCATGCTAAAGGAAGCACACAAGAGTTTATATATGCTAGGATCTGTTTAACCCAGTATCCTAGGATCGTTTTGGTATCAGAGCGAGAATTGTGTGCAGTTCAAAGACCATTGGGAATAAAATAATGGAATGTTAAGATACTTACTTTCATGAAGCTCTGTGATCATGTATTTGGCACAATATTTTGAGATATTTATCATCGAATTGTAATTTGGTGATAGTTGAGTCTTAGTGAAAGTCAATGGTAAGAGAGTCGATATGTTGGGATCGATGTAGCCTCTCCACCATTATACGATTGTTTTGTGTTGTTGTAAGAGCCAATATTCCATGAATACAGTGTGTTGTCATAACAGCTAAATAATCAAGCTTCGAAACCGATCTCGAGCTTGGAAAGCGATCTGTCGTGCGGAGCCAATGATGTAGTGTGCAGAGAGTTCATCCAATTGCCATATTAGTTGCATGAAGAAGTTGCTAATTTAGCTCTAGTAGATTGGAGTGGAAATGATGCCATCTCATTCTTGCAAAAGCAGAACAATCTATAATTTTTTGAAAGGCTTCTCTGCATTTTGATATGTCTAGTTGAACCTTGAGTTTAGGTAATCTATAGTAGCTTTATGTTCTTGGATGTATACATAGCTTATTATGAATCATATAATCTGTTGACTATAAATTCACTCGAAGAATGGAAGTTTTGCATGACGCCGAGGAAGTCAAGATGGGTTTTATGTGTAGTAAAATAATTTCAAATGAGCTTGTTTTTGAATGATTGCGTACATGGGCCTGTACCCATTGAATTGGACAAGGTTGCATGAAGAAAACCAAGAAAATGTGAGCTGAGATGCTCTGGAAACTAATGACATTGGCTAGAATTTACGGCTTTGGGAGATTACGGTTTTTAGAAGACATGAGACACACCACTATCTAGAGGTGTTTTACATCTTGAAGTACATAGATCTCTTTACTGCATTAAAATTATCACTTCTCCCTTAGAACTATTGATCTATCTCTCTGGGCTTAGTTTATTCCCCTCTATGACAATTTCTTTGTGTTGAAATCTAGTAGTACCCTGCAAGCTCCCTGCATGGAAATCTGGAAATTGTATGATACACTCACCTAAGAATGCGGAATCACACCCAGATTTGGCAACATCCAACAATGTTTCCAATCTACACATTCCTTTGTGTCATTGAAAGAGTATTGAAGTTGTTTGTTCTGACTTTATACGTGTGGTTTTTCATGTTCACTAATTTTTTCACCTTTGTTTTAATATTGTTGCAGATTTAGTGATCATCAATTCTATAAAGATTGGTTGAATTCAAAAATTGTAGAAGAGTATTGGCTAATGTGGAATATGCTTGTTCATAAACAAAATTCCATCATTGAGGAGACTAAATTCGGGCCTTAGTAAAATTGAACATTTTACTATACTAGATTGTAAAGTGGAAATTTGTTGTTCTACATCAATTTTTGGAAGCCAGTCGTATCAATGCACTTAAAAAAGGCATGTGTAGGCTTGTGAAAGAGGCGTGGTTCCAGCATAAGAAAAGGTCACTAGGATTGATCGAGGTAAATTTTTTGCAAATAATTTGTATACGTTTTTTGGAGAATGTAATTTTGGAAGGATATTCTGTTACATCAAGGTTTCATGTTTTCAAAGCTAAGAAATTGAAATTAAAAGAGAAACTCGAGAGATTGAGATAAGGGAACTTGGCTTAAGCTAAGAAGAGAGATTGTGCGTACTTTGAAGGTTTCTAACATTTGTTTGATGTGAAAAAATTATGTTAGAAAATTTTTGGGAAGAGATTTATTTGTTGGGGAGAAAATGGACCTTGCAAGTTCAAAGTAAGTCTGTAGAGGCTTAAATGTATTCCTAAAAGAATACGTGAGAGAAGGGTTTGATCATTTCAACCACAAAGAAGATTCAAGGTAAGTTCTCATTAAATGAATAAATATTCATTAAGAAGAGGTATTTTAAAATCTGTATGATTAAATTTCCTTGCCATACTCGAAAATTTGATCTTTTGTAAATGTTATGAAACAGTGAAAATGTTGCAAATGTGGAGGTATAAATGAATGGAAAATGAATGAAAAAATGTGCTATCCTGGGTGATATAAAAATAAGTGTGTTTTTTTATGTGAGAGGGTTTATTATGCATAATGTGGATTCTTCGCTGTTTTGGTTAAGTCATTTTGGACCAAAGCTTGTAGTTGGAAGTGGGAGAATTCTTTTGATTTCTGTTAAGGTTGAAAACACAATTGCCTGATGTTTTAGAATATTTTCTTTTACCAGCATGTGGTGGCATCTAAACAGGTGTTATTCAGGATGGGCACAATGTACGAGTTGTAAATTATTCATCGAAGAGGTTGAAAACATGTTCTCTATACATAGGTGAAGAGATGTGAATTGATGTTGTATGGTGCATAAAAGTGCAGGAAAAATGTTTGCATAAAAATGATGAGCTTATTGTATGAAGGGCATGTGAGTAGTCACAGTGACAAAGACAACATAGAAGAGTGAAATCCAGAGAGTTGAAAATGCAAGGGAAAGGTTTATTAATTAACCTTAACGGGAGCATAAGGTATGATAATTCAGAAAGGTATTTTTGAATGTTGAAAATTGAATGGATTATTTATTTTCAGCATAAAATAAATCTTGGAAAACATGGATTGAATTTCGATTAAACGCTTCAGCATCATATGAAATTATAATGGGAGACTGATGATCTTTCATAAGAATGGAGTATGAAAGAGAGTGAATATTTTACATCCTAAAATGTATTAAGGGTGTATGTTTGTTGGAAGATTGTATAACTTGAATTAAGTCAAAATATCCACTCTCATAATTATTGGGTCAAGCCTTGAAGTCAAAATAGATGTTAGGGTCAAATGAAATTTTTGATATTTTGAGTTAAGATTAAGTATTTTTTAGCTAAGATGAAGATTTGGTGTAAAGTCTAAAGTCAAAGAGTCATGAACTAAGTCAAAGGTCTGACTGTAACTACGTGCATGATCAGCATAGCCCAAAACCCAAATATTTTGGTCATTGTAACCCATGAATTACTGTAGTTGTTGTTTTCAGTAAAGTGAGGCAAGAGAATTTCCCAAAGATGATTCCAAGATAAAGAACTGAAATAGGTCAAGCGCAAGAAGAGAGCTTGTATTCTTGAATGAAAAGTGGGAAGGTTTTTGAAAAGGGGATTTGAATGAAATTCATACGTGAACAAATGAATTTGACAAAGGAGAAGATGACTGGTGATAGTCATTTCAAAAGATATGATGAAGATCACAGTAGAAGAAAGAAGAAGGAAAATGCCGAGGTAAGTGGCATATGTGAGTAGTTGACTGATGAAGATTATGAGTGGGAGAAGGCTGAGATAACAGTTCACCTTGAATTTTTGATGGAGTTATTGCAGATAAATGTGAAAGACGAGACACATGGTTGGACCATGAGGAATAAAGTGAAGTGGAAGAGACTATATGCAAAGAGGAAGCTACATGCAAAGAGGAACAACAAAAGGTAATGATTTAAACATACACTGGCGAAGAGCCCAGCTTAGGAAGCTTGAGAAGATTATAAGTGTTCAATTGAAATATGAAGAACTTAGAGAGGCTGAGTTGAAAATGGAAGTTTCCATTTGTGGCCCAAAACAAGGTGAAATTTTGGGTGATGAGATCAATGAGGAATATCTCATGAACGATTCGGATAGTTAAAAAGAATCTAAAGATGTGTTGACAAGAGAAGAAGATGAGGCTATGAAGCCTTGCATTTTTAAATCTCATAGTTTATGTATGTTTGCAGGATGTGTGAAAGATGGTGGATAATCTGGTGAAATTATCACATAGATGAAGGAAAATCTTGAGGGGAAGTGCAATGGAGAATGCCTTTAAGAGGAGGAAGGTACTGATTTTTCGTAGCAGGAAGAAATCATAGATGAATTCTTGTTTGGGGTAAGACAACTAGTTGAAGTTGTTATGGAGCAGGAGCATAAAGGAAATACCAAAGAGATATTCCAAGGAGGTAAGAAAATGTATTTGTTTAATGAATTTGTTGACAGACTCTTTTGCAAAAAGGTAATGAAATAGAAGGTTGTGATGAAGTGCTGGAAATATTTCACATGGAAATTGAGTTCTTGGAATGATGGCTTAAGGAACCCGAGGGAGAAATGAAGCTCGTTAACTCGATACGTAATAGATTGCAGTTTACTATGCGTGATAGGGATGAAATGTTTTTAACATTTATAGAGTTGAATTAATGTTATAGCTTTTCAGATAATAATGTGACTGTAGGTACAAAAAATGACATTAACAGATATGATGTCGAAATCAAAGAAATTGAACATAAATTATTTGGAGCTGAGATGAAATATCAAGAGAAGCAAGGAAGTTATGTTCATAGAGACATAAAGGAAAAAAAAATAGTGAACCAGGGGAATAAAGATGAAAGCAACTAGAAATTCAAAATAAGATTGGTTGAAATCCAAAAATTCGATGATGGGCGATTGGTTCTCGAAGCATCAAAAGAGACTGAAAGGTATTATCTTTTTAAAACTAGCAGTTTGTTGGTGAATGTAGGTACAAAACTGGACGAGAAAGTTATTTCTATAAAAGAAATCAAAGACTATAGTTGTAATCAATAAGGAGTTCATGATTATTTTTTATTACAGAAATTTTAGTGATCATCATAGTTTTAGACGAAAGAATTAGACAAAGAGGAATTACTCCAAGGAATTGGCAGAAGTAGTTGTTGTAAAGGCCAATGGAATGTGATTGATAGAGTGAGTTATGAGTTACCAAATCGAGTTGATATTTTGAAAGACCAACGACAGAACAGAGTTTGGAATCCTGGAGGGAGCAAGTCATCAGGACTTGTGGTTGTCGCATTATTACAGAAAAGTGACAAACCTTATATAAAGGAGTCTGTGGAAACTTCTCTACATGGGGAGTCTGATGCTGGAGCATCAAAGCTAAATTTTCATTATTCATTTATGTAATTAATGGGGTGAGGTGTTTTAATTATTTTATTAATTATTTTTCTCATTTTTAATAAATTAAGAGAGAGAATATAAATGTGAGGATTATTGTAAATATTCCTTTAATAAATTAAGGATATGAGTGGTGTTGAATTAGGTAGATAATCTAGGGATTAGGAATTCCTTAAACGGGACTTAGTTGAGTCAAATAAGGGATGAATCTATTTTATATTTTGGTTGATATTTATATGTAGCAAATTATTGATTGGAGTTCATTCATAATTGTGTATAAATATGAAGCTTGTGAGAGTGTAAAAAGACAAGTGAACAAGTGAGAAATACAAAGAGAGTGAGGAATGGGTTGAGAGATTTTTGTAAAGGGCTGAGAGCAGAAAGGCCATCCACTGTAATATTTGGCCAAGGAATTTCTTTTGTATTGATATATCAGTATATTTGTGTTTGTATAAACTCTCTTTTATTTATGTACATTTTAAGCAGTTGCAAATTTTTGTTTAATGAAGAATTTACAGGAGATTTTTCATGCTGAAGGAAGTGCACACGAGTTTATATATGTTAGGATCTATTTAACCCAGTATCCTGGAATCATTGGGAAATTATTCCAAGGCCAGCTGATAAATCAGTGGTAGGTTCAAGATAGATCTAGAAGGTAAAGCAAGCTGCTGATGGAAGTGTTGAGAAGTATAAGGCAAGATTTCTTATCCGGGGCTTCTCACAGATCGAGGGGATTGATTAGAAGAAACATTTTTACCTATCACACGATATTCTTCCATAAGAACCATCCTTTCTCTCTCAGCATAGATGGGTTGGCACATTCATCAGATGGATGTGAATATTATGTTCCTTAATGGGATCATTGAGGAAGAAGTGTACATTGAGTAGCCTGAAGGATTTCAGATCTTCAGTAGTGAGTCACATGTGTGCAGACTCAAAAGAGCATTGTATGGGCTGAAGCAAGCAATCCATGCTTGGTATACTCGGATCGACAACTATTTCACTGGACTTGGCTTCACCGAAAGTGAGGCGGATGAAAACCTATACCAGATTGTGGTGGAGGGTAAGCTTTTAATCATTGTTCTTTATGTTGATGATTTAATACTGACTGGTGATGAGCAGCTGATACAGTCATGTAAGGAGGACCTTGAAAAGGAGTTTGAGATGAAAGATAAGGGGCCCCTTCACTATTTCCTTAGATTGGAAATATGGCAGTGAGATGGTGAACTATTTATGTCTCAATATAAGTATGCAAGGGAGATACTCGATAAGTTTCACATGGAGGGCTACAAACCCATGTATACTCCTCTTCCACGAAATTGGAGGAAATATGATGCTACATTGGTAGAGGTAGTGGAAGCTACTGTCTATCAATAGTTGGTGGGTTCGCTCATGTATTTAATTAATACAAGACCGTACATATGCTATGCAGTGAAATAGCCTAGTCAAGTGATGTTTAAGCCTTCCAAGCATGTCCTGAGATATCCTAGAGGCACATCTGAGTATGGCTTATTGTACAGATAGAAATATGAGGTGAAGTTGCATGGCTTCATGGATGAAAATTGGGTAGGCAGCCCCACAGATAGAAAGAGCACATCATGAGGGGTTTTCAGTATCGTAACTACAACTGTTTCTTGGTACAACAGGAAACAGGGATCCATGGTACTTAGTTCAATGGAAGAGAAATACATGGCAGCATGTCAAGGTGCATGTGAGGCTATTTGGATGAGGAAGATTTTGGTCAGTTTGTTTGGTTCTCATTTATATCATACAATGATTCATTGTGATAATCAAAGTTGCATTAAATTCTCTATTAATCCTATGTTTCATGATAGATCTAAGCATATAGATGTTTGGTATCATCATATCAAATATTGTGTGCAGTGGAAGGTCATGTTGCTTCAGTACATTCCTAAGGAAGATTAGGGTGCAGATATTCTGACGAAGGCGCTCACCATGAGAAAATTCGAATACCATAGAGGCAGGATCAGGGTGAAGGATAATCCCTTTCTTTTTGAGAGGGAGTGTTGAGATTCAACAAGATGATGATCATAGTGAAAATTAAGCACCTTCACTAGGTGGGGCCCATAAGCTATTTTTAGGTGTACGTCTATTTTTAGAATGGTGATCATATTATAAAATTACCAAGAGTCTAATTTTATATAATTGAGAAAATTATGTTTTTAGATGAGTTTCTATATTTAGATATATGGGCGAAGTCTATTTATAGATCACATGTCTAAAAGTAGAATGCACGTCGATTATTATTAGCCCTTGATAATAATCAGATAGTAAATAATAATCTATTCTCTTGAAGCACTTGATTTCAGTTAACTCATGTGGCAAACTAGTTGATTGAAGGAATTACGCATTCTAAGGTTTGTTGCTAGAACAGACATAGTGGACTTCGTTGTAACTTAGTGTTAGTGATACAATGTTGTAATGGAGTTGGAATAGTAGTTACGTGACTTGTTATTTAGTTTAACTCAGTTAAATGAGTTAAACTTAGTTCTGCTAGTTGTAACTAATGATACACTAGTGAGAGATCATTGAATTAATTATTTAATTAATTCACAATCAGTGGTCTCACATGCAACCGAAGAAATACTACTATTAACTACATGCATGTCAGATCCAGTGGAGACCCAATGGAGTGATAGGTGAAAGGGTCTGGTTGACTATCAGTTGTGACTATAGTGGTGCACTAAATGCAACCACGAACACATTGGAGATGTCAATGAGGATTTCACAATCAAGGCAAGGCAAGATCGAATTCATTCAGGGATCTTCTTCAACAGGGAATGGGCAGTGGAGGCAGGCTATCAGGAGGCAGTAAATTGGTGCATGAGTGAACCAATTTTTGTATGACAGTGTGAGACGATTTTATATGGTACTGAGAGCTCTTTGAGTAGATATTTGTTCGAGATTGTTTCATGATCCATGATATACATAATATATGATAGTTGGGGTTTTTAGTTTTATGCTTTCCCAGTAAAAACATCTTGTTACGTGCAATTGATTTTTCTTCATGTGTTTGGAATTGGTGATTAAATTTCCACAAATAATTAAGTAGAAGGATTATGTATTTAACAGTGGATATAATTTCTATATCAGAAGAGTCTAGTAATAAATCAAAGTACTATTTAAATTTCTATAGGCTCAACCACACATTAGCACATTTGGCACAATTTCCGAAGGCCAAAATGTCGCTCTTGTGACATATAGGCATCCCAAGAGTGACACTTTGAGGCAGGGAAAATTGTGGTTTCTCATAGAGTCATAATTCCAACACTTCAGTTAATTTTCGGAAGAATGACACATTTTCCGACGTTTCCAAACGGTCGTCGCTCTTTCGACATTACGTACTTATCGTCACTATTCTGACGTTAGCAAGATTGTCACAATTTCAACGTTAGCAAATTGTTGTCGCTCTTCCATCGTTACCAACTATACGCTGCTATTCTAACGTTACCAAGCGTGTGCCACTCTTCCGATGAACCAGAGCATCACTTTTCTAAAATTATAAAATGGGAAAAATATGTCACAAGATTGACGGTAGTGAAGCATATTGAAACGTCGGAATATCGTCTAGGTGAAATGTAGTGAAACATCAGAACATTGACGGTTTCAAAATATTTTTTAAAATAACTAGCCATCGGAATACCGACAGAACAAAATATTTTTAAAAAAACTAGTCGTTGGAATACCAACGACAACAAAAAATTATTTAAAAAAATAATAATTCCCAACCATACGATAATTAAATACATGAAATAATTACAACTTGGAAAAATAACATAGTGGAACCTAGTATAAATGGCTCAGCTAGGCATTCTTCAGAACAATCTCAGCTCTAAGTATTATCAGTACTGAATGCTGCAAGAGAGAGATCCCATTAGCATTATAATTTTATATGAAGAAGTAGTCATACAATGTCTCGATGAAACTCAACACTCCTCGAAAATGTGTAACCTGTGGACTGATAAATACGCACAGGAATGGGTGTCTTGGTCTCTGTGTCTAACTTAGCCAAGCAAGCCCTTTAAACTCAGTCCCTTATGAAATGCATTCAGCGAATAATGTACAGGAAAAACTGTGCTCCCCAAATAGTAGCAAACTCGGCCATACCATAATCATAATCATTCACAACTTGGGGAATGAAGAACATACACGTAAAAAAAACGTGACCAATTGGTTATTCCACTTGTTAAATTCAAGTTATATTTAGCTTTAGACATGACAAATTTAAGTATCCTACATTGCTGCTTAGGTGTAGAATTTGACAAACAATCATATCTTTGTTTTACAAACAAAAGATGCTCAAGGTTTGTTAGGCATCTTCATGATGGAAGATTGTAAAATTTCATCTACATGTAAGTCTAACACATGAAAAATTTCAACCAATATTGATTCAAAGGAAGTTAATGAGTTAGTCTACAAGCAACAAGTGGGAACTTTATCTATATTACTTCAACCAGACTATGCAATTAGTTCTATAACCCCACAGACTAAAAAAAATAACACTAAACAGTCGAGCTATATATTCCTTCAAACTAAAAAACATAACACTAAACAGCTGTAAATGGGGTGTTCCAACATGTAAAGGGAACATAGGATTTTTGCCTTCTATTTTAGAAAATCAAAGAAACTCATTTGTGTGGCCATTCAAACTTAGATTGAGCAGGATCCATGGATGACAGGAAGTCTACAACAAGCCATGTGTTCAGTCTTAGCATAGGGGCAGTTCTTTGGACCAACAAAAACAAAATATAGTTTCACCTTTCTCTATAAAATAAAAATGCAAAATAATAGTGAAAGGGACATGTGAATTAGATTAGCATAGAAGAATGCTTGCATATTTTCAATTTCATTAGGATGGTCCCACACTACCTTTTTGTGATAGATTAGGATGATCCCACACTCCCACACTACCTTTTGATAGAAGCTTAAAAGAATTCTTGGAGATTTGTAAGTTCATTTACTTTTTAATTCATACCCAGAATGCACGGCTTCACTTCCTCTAAGAAAGCCATGCCTATATAGCAATTAATGGGTAGCCTAGGGAAACCATAGGCATCGTATTCCATGTTTTTATTTCTAACATCTCACTGGATTACCCTTAGTTTCAACTTTTAATAGCCTAAAAGAAGTGATATCCGGAAAAAATTGACAGATTTGCACTGAAGGTTACTTCAAGTAAATCTCATAATGTATTCTATTAAATCCCACTACTAATTCAACTACCAATGAATCAAAACATAGAAAATAGTGTGTACTTTGGGATGAATATATAGTTTGTAATTAGTTGACCCATATCTTCTCCATATGAATCCCCAAATACAATTGAAGGAGTTTGAATGTAATGTATATCCAATCCAATGTTGACTGGATTTACTTGGAAATGAAAATCACCTTGGCCTTCTTTGTAGTTGTTGTCACCTTGGAAGCTTTTGTATTCACTGAATTTTCACCCCTGCTTTGTTTGTCAAAAGCTGCGGGTTCCTACTATTGTTGAGAACAATTAAGTCAAATTTCCCAATC
This sequence comes from Pinus albicaulis, assembly GCA_034641835.2. NCBI lineage: Eukaryota > Viridiplantae > Streptophyta > Pinopsida > Pinales > Pinaceae > Pinus > Pinus albicaulis. The sequence continues at coordinate 50 of JAXQQM020065204.1, read as the reverse complement.
ATACTTCTGCAGTCATTATATGCTTCAATATTTAATGAACAAAGTTCAAA
>JAXQQM020086433.1:0-28809 GCA_034641835.2 Pinus albicaulis | reverse complement strand
CAGTGGTATCAAAGATGCCATCTTGGCTCAGCCTATGGATTTCAGATCCAATCAGAGTAAGATATTTAGCACAACCTATACATTATTGGAGCCAATATTTCTTCAGAGGGAGGAGAACCTCTCAATGATAGAGAGCAGAGGTATCATGCGAGAAGACAGAAGAAAAATGGTTACACCATTGAAAGATTAAAAGCAGTAGAGAACTCTAACATTCTTTCTCAAGCTTTGCATGAGATGGAGGGAGAAATCAGGGGAGTAAGGAATGGAAGAGCAATAGATCAATTGATGAGGTTTGCACAAGAGGATATCCCCACTACTTCATATTATGTGTGTGAGCATTCAACTACAAAATCTGGTACACAACATGGTAGCACACCTTCTTTCTTGTCAAAGGAAGGAGGAAGAGGGGAAACACCAAAGGAGAGAACTCTTTGTGAATGTATCCAAGAATATGAATCTCAATCAGAGGGATTCAAAGAGCATATCAGTTTCCCAGAGTTCTGTCAGCTCAAAGGAGAAAGGTCTTGCAACTACAGTGGAAGGAAAGGGTGCATGCAACATACTTTGGGTAGATTACCTCTACGTACATTTGATGGATCAGATAAAGACTCAGCCAAGTCTTGGGTAAAGAATATTGGCACGTACTTTCAGCTACATCAAGTATCAAAAGAAGAAGCCTTGAGAGTAGCAGCGCCGCATCTTCAAGGGAGGGCTTATGCTTTGTGGCTGTTTGAGTCTTCTTCCTTGAAAGGGAGGAACATCTCTTCTTATGCAAGATTCACTAGGATACTAGTGGAAAGATTTGATGGGAGACATTTTGATACTTCTTGGGGGGAGCAGATCAAGCCCCAAAAATTTGAATCTCTGAATGAGTTGTAAGATTCCATGGAGCCAACTCTAGTCCTAAACATTGTTGAAGGCGTTGAAAAATTGTTGCACCTTGTACTAAAGGCAAAGGCCCCAATTCAGCAAGATCTCTTTTCCCAAAGAGAAAACTTGAGGACTCCTTCCTCACTAAGAAATCAAGGAAAAGGATTTCTTGATGATGAAGCATTCTCCACTAATGGGGAGAAGGGAGAGAAAGAGCAAATAATATCCTCCAGCACTGTGCAAGCAGGAGGAGATTTATTTTCAAAGGGAGATGAGGCAATGGCTTCCCTTAAGGGGATTCTTGCACCTTTGCAAGGAATTCCAAAGGATATTCCATATGGAGGACATGATCAAAATGTGTCTTTGCAAGAAGGAAATGAGACAGAACAAAGGAGGGGTCACACAGCTAATCCACTATCTGAAAATGGGGCAAGGGCTCCAATCAGAGGCACTCTTACACCATTGAGAGGGGTCTCCAAGTTTCATGGTACTTCCACAAAGAAATCAGAGACAGAATTTCATAGTGGAATCAGTCATGATATGTTCCCATATGTTTTTTACATGGGGATGAACCATGAGACATCATTATCCTATGGTGTACCATCTGGGAGACCACCTGAATCATATTTGATGGAAGATGTCTCATATATTGATGCTCCTTTCATAGATCCAAGGAAGGAGAGAGAAATAGTAGACCATGCTACAACACTGAGAGTGTGGGGGAAGTACAGAGAAAGGAAAATCATTTTTCCTTTGACATCATTATCCATTATTACCTCTCAAATTGCGTTGAGAAGGTATTCTGCAAGGAGACAAAATGACGCCATCATGAAGCACAGGAGGCCAGATTTGAATCAGAAGACAAACTTGTTTGAAGAACACTCTTCCCTGCTGGAAGAGAGATGGTGGTCTCACATGCATGCTGTGGCCAAAACAGAGAGGCATTGGATAGATGATAGCCTTCCATGGAAGACTAAATTCCAAGAGCTTCCTTCTTCTCTGAAGCATGTGCATGAGCAAAGAGGGCAGCAAGGAAGGAATAGCAACCTTTCACCTCATACCTTTGGCATGGGAAATGGAAAAAAGGATAAGACTGGGAGGTAAGGCCTTCCAAAATACACCTTGGACATGGAGGATTTCAAGGAAAGGAGTAGCAACATGGCAGCCACTTCAGTTGGCAGATTATCAGCGTTGTCACTATGGGGCACACTAGATCCCTAACTAGAATTCCAACAGCTGGTGGAATATTCCAATGATTTCCATTCATGCATGGATTCTATGGAGTTGGAGCAGCAATATGGCTCTAAGGGGGAATTAAATCAGCCCTCTCTTCCTCCTCTTGAGAGAGAGAGAGTAGATCTATGCACCACTCCATTGATGGGAGGATAATTGTTGGTGGAGAGCATGCTCTTAATACATGTACTTTCTATTCTGATTATGTGTATTCTTCCACCTTGTTTATGCAGGCCATGAATCCAAGGAGGAGAGTCTTATCTTGTAAATCTCATGACAAATTTTGGGCCACAACACTTGCTGTACATGGCCACTCCCTTGGTGGACAAAGGGAGATCTTGTTTCATGATGGGTGCTTTCCTAAGGCACCAAACACATCTCACACATCCAGCTATAGTGAGATGGCATGGGCTGCAAGTAAGTGGTGGGAAAACCTCTTACCACATCTTGATCTGATGCAGGTAGGAGATGCCTTGAGCTAGTACCATATATGGGACTATGATCCACCTCCTCATGCTCCCATTTGTTTTCATGTATTTGTAATTTTGGATGATGTACTTGTCTTATTTTTGAGATTGTGTGGAGGGAGGATAGGAGGCATGTGTGTACCACATGGGATGGAGACTCACTTTGTATGCTTTGCTACACATTTTATGGGGAGTAGTGGTTCAGCCATGGTTTTTTCAATGGCATTCTTGACACCTTATGGGATGGATCATGAACATCTCATAATGATTTTGGAGAGACAACTCATGGGAGGATGAATTGGTGAACACTCAACTTATTCAGAAAACTTGATCTTTGATAATGTCACCAATGGAGGAGAAGTCTTGCAGCACTCACCTTATCGATTTAGCAAGGGACAACATTTCTTTGAATGAGAGAAATTTATATGTTACTACATTAGGCCAAGCCTATGGGAATATCTTATTTTGCCTTATTTTATCTTTCATTTCATTTTTATGAATAAAATATGAAGAGGACTGCGTAAAACTCCTTAAATCCATGAATGTAATCACAATACCATTAACGGTATAATTTGACCATGCCTTAATATATAATATATTACGTTATGAATGAGCTTAAATCTGGGCGGACAAACTGAGCCCAAATCATGTACAGTCTGGGTTGATGAACCTCGAGGATACTGCTTTAATTCTAGATGGGCTCCACATGTGAAGGGGTTAACTCATTGGGGTGGTTTAGGTTTGACAGAAATGACTATCTTGCTAAAGAAGGAGGAAAAAAAGGTTTTGATGTTGCTGCAAAGTTTCTGTTGAGACACACACAAGCACGAGTTTTCCTATTTAGGAACTCCCACCTCCTTCCTTGAGCAGCTCATTGGAGGAGCCTTGTTTGTCTAGTCCACTATCCGGCATTTGGCCAAGCCTCATCTTGCATCTACAACGTAGTTCTTCTTAGGACTGGGTTGTTTATGTGAGCTGCAGCAAGTGGAACTCTAGATTTGCAAGGATCTAGCCTGTATTGGATCCTCTTCTCAGTGAGTGTGTCTTTTAACCTGTAATGTTCCAATTTTTTATGGAACATTAAATTTTGTTAATTTTATGTGAGAGATGAATAAAATGGGTAGCAGACCCATTCTTTGCATGATTAGAGAATAAAAATCCTCTAAGTGTGAAAGAGGATCATTTTTGGAGTTGAATTTCACACCTCCATGTGTGAAAGGAGGTTTTTGCATAAAGATTAGGCCAAGGTGGCCCAAGTCAAACTGCGTTGGCATGAGTTGGAAAGCACAAAATGGGACAACGTAGGAGGGAAGCTTCTAGAGGAAGGGAAACCCTAATTCGAAGTAGGGTCCATGGAGGGAGGCTCACTTGTTTAAAAGAGGAGCAAGAAAGCCATTGAGATTTTCATTGATCATTTTACATTTGAGTCTTGGAGACTTGTTGCTGCTTCTTGTTGTTCAACAGAGCTGCAGTGCCTTAGGGCATGAGGGAGTCATGTTTAGGATTTCCTCTCCTTCTTGAGGAGCTCTTGAAGGATTACACTCCATTCCCAATATTCAGGCATTCAGGCCATAGCTTCATCCATCTACATTAGCGCAGTTTTTGCAGCAGACATTGTGCAGTGTTGCTGGGTGTTGCTGGGGAGGTTTCCACACACCATCCGGAGCTAGTTTTCTAGTGGAGGGAGGTTCCATCCCTTGCGAGATCATCAAAGGGGGTTTGTGAGAAAATCCCACCATCTTTGGCATTAGGCCAACCACATACCATCATTGGCAGCGCCGTCCCTCTCTTAGACAACGTTCTTCTTTGTTACTATTTGTTGTGAGGGATTGACAGTGACTTGGAGGGGAAGTCTTGGGTGAAAGGGTCAACCTTTCACTTCAGATTTTCATTGGAGAAGATTTCTTCATTTTTTGCAGCCATTTCAGTCTTCTCCATGCATTTCCAGCTTTTGAGTTGTAGCTGCTACTGCAACTTCGGCATTTATGTATTATATCTTTTTTGCATAGATTTCAGCCAATCCTTTTAGAGGATTGATGTTATGTATTTTCAGTGGTTGAGATCTTGCTCCCCCTTCTTTATTTGAGCCCACATTGTTATATATTTGTATTTTCATCATTTATGTAGTAGTACCTCTCTAAAACTTGGCAGTCATGGCCTAGGGCTTTCTTTATGCAGCAGTGTATTCCCTATTTTCATGTACAGGTTTCTTGAGGCTTCTAATGCCTTGCTTGAGTGATCATTCCCTCAAGGATTTGTATAATTATTTGCTGCTATGTCTTAATATGATGGCCATTGGATTATCCGGAATTTTATGTGTACATGTATCACTGTTATTTCCATTTCATGTATTTGTTATTTTTGAAGCTGCAATGTTGGGGTTATCTTAAGAGATTCCCAATCTTGTTGTTTTTCCCTCTTGGAGATATTATCCCTTGACAACACTCTATATACATAGTCCGCTAGTGGGCCAGGTAGCCTCTGGAGCTCATCCTTCTTTATGAAGGTGAAAAATCCAGTAAATTCCCCTACAGTCTATCTCTGGAATATATTTTCTTTTTCGATTGATAATATTTCGGAAAAGGAACATTATAGTGGTATCAAAGCATCGAACTTGGCATAGCCTGTGAGTTTGATTTTAGAGGAGAATAATGAAGAAGATGAACCTGATATCATCTAATTTTGGAATAAAGAATAGCCTCCTTGAGAAGGAGGAGAAGAAAATGGGAGAAGAGGAAGTTCCATGCACTTCTTATTCTCTTGAAGACCAGCATGGGAGATGCTTGGATTTTCAGATCTTAAGCAAGTACCTGGGTGACTATAAACCCCATTCTGTAGCATTCAGGGGAGCTACATCGTTCCCACAAGTCTATTCAGCAGATGGAGGAGAGAAGGCCCTGTGGAAAAGGAGAAATCAAAGGCAATAGGCTCCTATTATCTACATTTGATAGGGTTACTTCACCTAGAGCTTGGGTGAAGAAGCTGGAGGCATATGTATTGCTGCATCCAGTGGTAGAAAGCGAAGCAGTGGATATTACAGAACTGCACTTGGAGGAGAAGCCTTCAACACCCATGGATGGGGTAGCCATTGCATGGGATGGAGAAGCCTTTTAAACCACACAAAGTCATCCCAAGACCCACCAAGGTATGAGTAAAGTTCCACTTTCTATTTAAACAAATATTCTTAAGGATGGTGGAATTTCATATGAAGAGGTCCAAGGATCAAATCACATGGCCACTTTAGGGCCTCATGATTTCACTGCGCTGTGAAAATGGTTCAAGGAGAAGATGAACCCTCATCCTCACACACCTTTTATGAGTTGAATTCAGCCTTTAAGGTGGGAGTGTGAACTTTTGGAGGATGAAGTGAACCATGACACCTCCATGGAGAATCATGAAACAAATTGTGAACCGGAGGAAGAGACAGTTGTTACACCATTGAAGGGATTAGTAGCACTGTTGAACATGGGTGGAGAGGAGACATCACCTCCATCACATTTGGATCCTCACAGGTCCAACATATTCATGGGAGAGAGACCTTTCATAAGAGGTCTCCAAGGAGCTGCATTTCAAGCTCTCATGAAATGCAAAAAACAAGAATTGGTTTGGGAGTATGGTAGCCCTCATGGGAGGAGTACCAAAGAAGAGAAGAAGTGGCAGGGTGTTTACATCATTGGGTAGCAAAGGGAAGGGATAAATATTGCTGATATAACCTATATATAAGTCATGATACCTTCATCACATGAGTCATATGATGTGAGGATGAGGAGGCAACAAGCACTTGAGTTGCTTGGGATTGATGGGAGAGAGCACAAGAAGATTTGCTCTCATATGATTGATGGTGTTGCAGGAGTATAGGAGGGCACTCTCATAGTGCAAGGGGACCACTCCTTAGCTGGGATTGATTGGGAGGCATTTCCCTCTTGGGAGAAGCTTCATATTTGCAGCAGCATCACCAGAGTTGTTCTTGATAAGGAGCATGTCAAGGAACAAAGATTGGCATGGGAAAGAGCCCTTTTGTATGAGCTCACAGCACTGGCATTGGGGAGTAAAGTTACATGAAACGATCCATATATTATCTTACTTCTAGCCTATGGTAAGATTCTTATGCCTACATTTGCTGATTTACATACTCTTATCATTTTGTTGCAGTGCATGGGCCCTCCTAGGGGCAGATTTTTCATGTTGCTCAATGAGCAAAGTTGGGCCAAACCATGTGATGGAGGCAACCATATTTTATATGGCCTTGGGAAAGTGTTACCTTCCATGTATGTTCAGCATTTATATTCAGCCACTGACCATGCATTATCAGATGTAAGAACATACACTGTTATTCATGAGCTGAAAAAGCAACTTGCCATATCATTTCTCAAAGAAGTAGTTTGGGAAACTGTGCTGTGACCACTTGGGAGACTGTTGGTACATATTTGCACAACATGAAACCTTTATTACTTGCCTCATTTATTGTTGAGTATGGTCTCCTTTTCTGATATTGCTGTTATCTCAATGGAGGACATGATCAGAGGAGAGACACATGGGATGAATGTGTCCTCAATGAGGAAGGACTCCCATATTTTCTTTAGTACATGTTCTAAGAGGAACATGAGAGGAGGCATGGCTACAACCACATATTTGCTTACTTGTGGGGTGAGACATGGGATTGGTAATGTTATCCATCCATTGTATGTATATGGGCAGTTATTTGACCTTATGTTGCTGATTCACTCATTTATTTACTATTTACTAGTAGATGTGATATTTGTTGTGCAATACTTGCCATTTTATTTTCTGCAGCTGCAGTGGATGAGGTTGCATTGTGACCCTATGAGGCATTGTTTTCATTTTTTGCACATGTTGTAACTACAACAAACATGTCATGGGGGAATTCTATGGTGATCTTGTCCTATTCATCATAGATGACATGTCTTGGGCCAGCCGGATTATCATTGATGGAGGAGAGATCCTTGGGGGATTACTCTTCATTTTTCCATTTGAGGGAAATACATTTGCCGCCCATGATCCATACATACTCTACACCTATCATAAGTGTAGAGGAGGACAGCAAGGGGCAGGCTATAAAGCTTTCCATGATCATATTTCATCCCACCTTCATTTCTGGAGCTCAAGGTGGAGGGAGATTTTCCATGAGTTGCCTTGTTGGGATGCAGCTTATTTTTTTATGATTGATGGCTTGGGGATGAGAGATTCATATGAGGATGATAAATCCCATCATATATCAGACCTCATGCCTCAAGGAGGCCCTTAGACAGCTCTTTTTTCCTTCATGGATAGTTGTTTCTACATGATAGCTATTTGGGAATGTTCACCCAAAGGCTAGATTGCATACGTTGGAGGGACGGTTTGAATACTTGATTGTTGATATGGCATCCTTTCCTTCAGGATATCATCACATAAGGATGCTACAGGAGGAAGGGCAGAAAGAAACTCAGTCCATCCTTGCAATTGGTTGAGGGCAAGCAATATTTTGAGAGGGGAGGACTATAATGTTCCAAATTTTTATGGAACATTAAATTTTGTTAATTTTATGCGAGAGATGAATAAAATGGGTAGCAGACCCATTCTTTGCATGATTAGAGAATAAAAATCCTCTAAGTGTGAAAGAGGATCATTTTTGGAGTTGGATTTCACACCTCCATGTGTGAAAGGAGGTTTTTGCATAAAGATTAGGCCAAGGTGGACCAAGTCAAACTGCGTTGGCATGAGTTGGAAAGCACAAAATGGGACAACGTAGGAGGGAAGCTTCTAGAGGAAGGGAAACCCTAATTCGAAGTAGGGTCCATGGAGGGAGGCTCACTTGTTTAAAAGAGGAGCAAGAAAGCCATTGAGATTTTCATTGATCATTTTACATTTGAGTCTTGGAGACTTGTTGCTGCTTCTTGTTGTTCAACAGAGCTGCAGTGCCTTAGGGCATGAGGGAGTCATGTTTAGGATTTCCTCTCCTTCTTGAGGAGCTCTTGAAGGATTACACTCCATTCCCAATATTCAGGCATTCAGGCCATAGCTTCATCCATCTACATTAGCGCAGTTTTTGTAGCAGACATTGTGCAGTGTTGCTGGGGAGGTTTCCACACACCATCTGGAGCTAGTTTTCTAGTGGAGGGAGGTTCCATCCCTTGGGAGATCCGAAAAGGGGGTTTATGATCAAATCTCACCATCTTTGGCATCAGGCCAACCACATACCATCATTGGCAGTGTCGTCCCTCTCTTAGACAACGTTCTTCTTTGTTACTATTTGCTGTGAGGGATTGACAGTCACTTGGAGGGGATGTCTTGGGTGAAAGGGTCAGCCTTTCACTTCAGATTTTCATTGGAGAAGATTTCTTCATTTGTTGCAGCCATTTCAGCCTTCTCCATGCATTTCCAACTTTTGAGTTGTAGCTGCTACTGCAACTCCGACATTTCTGTATTATATCATTTTTCCATAGATTTCAGCCAATCCTTTTAGAGGATTGATGTTATGTATTTTCAGGGGTTGAGATCTTGCTCCCCCTTCTTTATTTGAGCCTACATTGTTATATCTTTGTATTTTCATCATTTATGCAGCAGTACCTCTCTAAAACTGTGCAGTCATGGCCTAGGGATTTCTTTATGTAGCAGTGTATTCCCTATTTTCATGTACAGGTTTCTTGAGGCTTCTAGTGCCTTGCTTGAGTGATCATTCCCTCAAGGATTTGTATACTTATTTGCTGCTATGTCTTAATATGATGGCCATTGGATTCTCTGTAATTTCATGTGTACATGTATCACTGCTATTTCCATTTGATGTATTTTTTATTGCTGTAGCTGCAATGTTGGGGTTATCTTAAGAGATTCCCAATCTTGTTGTTTCTCCCTCTTGGCGATATTATCCCTTGACAACACTCTATAGACAGAGTCCACTAGTGGGCCAGGTAGCCTCTAGAGCTCATTCTTCTTTATGAAGGTGACAAATCCAGTAAATTCCCCTACAGTCTATCTCTGGAATATATTTGCTTTGTCGATTGATAATATTTCTGAAACGAAAAATTACATAACCTCCTGGAAGAGTGCATCCATTGTTGAGCTTCAGTTTTGCATCTTTGCATCAGGCCAACTTAGTTAATCAAGATGCAGCATAGTCTCCCTTGACGGAATACCTTATTTTCATGGATATCAAATATTTTCATATCTAAGTCATTTCAGTGCTCTTTTTCAGTGGATGAGGCCTCTACTCTATTGGAGGAAGTGTATTGGAGTTCCTGAGCCTTAAATTCTTGATCTTGGCATAGGCCATCAGCTTTCTAACCCCTACAGCGTATTTTCTGCTCTAGATCTATGTTATTCTTGTAGGAGGTGTTGCAGGGGGTTTGGGTGCATCTGTTGGAGAGCTGGTTTTGGAGTGTTGAGGTTCCACTCTTCATTTTGAGATCTTGTGGAGGAGATCTATACTTGTACTTTTTAGATCTGATCTGCATAATCTGAATGCTTCAGTAATACTGAATATTTCTATAGATATTCTTTCTTAGATCTCAGATCTACTGCTCATGCTTGGTTCAAACCCCAAAATTCCAAGGGGATCCTTAAGAGGAGCTTTTCTAGTGCATGGATATGATATAGATCTAACATTTTATGCACAGATCTTCTCTAGATTTGACATGTAACATATAGAGGTGCAAAATAAAAATAACGTTGTCAAGGCAGCATTTTGTCAAACATGTGGTTGCAACCATATTTTGAGGAGATTTCTTTTGTCTATGCCTTGTATTTTTAGCTATGTACTTGTTGGATTGAATTGCAAGACTTATTTGCTGCTGTAAATACATTTAAAAATATTTTATGAGCCTCTTATCACTGCTCTATAGAAACTTCGTTATTTTATAAGCAGAATCCTTTGCTAATTTTGTAGTTCTATTTAAGGCATTTCTGAAGACAACTAGGTGTGGGAGATCTGTTTAACCCACCTAGGAGGATTTATTTTTGATGTCGTCTTAGATTTAGGACTTAGATACTCAGATCTAAGGGATCCAAGTTTTTGATTTCATTACTGTAGAAGCCATTACTGGAAAATGCGTTTTCCAGTCATGCCTTGCTAGCAGTTCCCAATTTGGGATATTACAGTGGTATCAAAGCTACCATCTTGGCTCATCCTGTGGATTTCAGATCCAATCAGAGCAAGATATTTAGCATAGCCTGTACATTATTGGAGCCAATATGTATTCAGAGGGAGGAGAACCTCTCAATGACAGACAACAGAGGTATCATGGGAGAAGATAGAAGAAAAATGGTTACACCATTGAAAGATTAAAAGGATTAGAGAACTATAACATTATTTCTCAAGCTTTACATGATTTGGAGGGAGAAATCAGGGGAGTAAGGAATGGAAGATCGACAGATCACTTGATGAGGTTTGCACAAGAGGATAGCCCCACTACTTCATATGATGTGTGTGAGCATTCAGCTACACAATCTGGTACACAACATGGTAGCACACCTGCTTTCTTGTCAAAGGAAGGAGGAAGAGGGGAAACACCAAAGGAGAGAACTCTTGGCAAATGTCTCCAAGAATTTGAATCTCAATCAAAGGGATTCAAAGAGAATATCAGTTTCCCAAAGTTCTGTCAACTCAAAGGAGAAAGGTCTTGCAACTATAGTGGAAGGAAAGGGTGCATGCAGCATACTTTGGGTAGATTCCCTCCACCTACATTTGATGGATCACCTAAAGACTCAGCCAAGTCTTGGGTAATGAATATTGGCACATACTTTCAGCTGCATCAAGTATCAGAAGAAGAAGCCTTGAGAGTAGCAGCGCTGCACATTCAAGGGAGGGCTTATGCTTGGTGGTTGTTTGAGTCTTCTTCCTTGAAAGGGAGGAACATCTTTTCTTATGCAAGATTCACTAGGAGACTAGTGGAAAGATTTGATGGGAGACATTTTGATACTTCTTGGGGGGAGCAGATCAAGCCCCAGAAATTTGAATCTTTGCATGAGTTGGAATATTCCATGGAGCCAACTCCAGTCCTAAACATTGTTGAAGGGGTTGAAAATTTTTTGCACCTTGTACTAGAGGAAAAGGCCCTAATTCAGCAAGATCTCTTTTCCCAAAGAGAAAAATTGAGGACTCCTTCCTCACTAAGAAGTCAATGAAAAGGATTTATTGATGATGAAGCATTCTCCACTAATGGGGAGAAGGGAGAGAAAGAGCAAAGAAGATCCTCCAGCGCTATGCAAGCAGGAGGAGATTTATTTTCAAAGGGAGATTAGGAAATGGCTTCCCTTAAGGGGATTCTTGCACCTTTGCAAGGAATTCCAGAGGATATTCCATATGGAGGACATGAGCAACATGTGTCTTTGCAAGGAGGCAATGAGACAGAACAAAGGAGGGGTCACACAGCTGATCCAGTATCTGAAAATGGGGCAAGGGATCCAATCAGAGGCACTCTTACACCATTAGGAGGGGTCTCCAAGTTTCATGGTACTTCCACATAACAATTAGAGATGGACTTGCGCAGTGGAAGCAGTCATGATATGTTCCCATCTATTTTTTACATGGGGATGAACCATGAAACATCATTATCCTGTGGTGTACCATCTAGGAGACCACCTGAATCATATTTGATGGAAGATGTCTCATGCATTGATGCTCCTTTCATAGATCCAAGGAAGGAGTGAGCACTAGTATACCATGCTACAACGCTGAGAGTGTTACACCATTTTTTCGTCATCTAACCTTTTATCATTAGATGGACCCAAGCACGCCATGTAAGACCAGTTTTACCCTAAGTAAAACTGCTTTCACTATGTTAAAACAGGAAACCCCAAAAGGAAATATTAAACAAACCTATATTTGTTTGATTTTCCTCATGGAATAATTAATTAAACCATAATTTAATTATTATTCCCGGTCATGTTTAACCCAAAATCAAAGAAATTAATTAGATAAACCTTTATTTATCTTATTATTTCTAGGAATAATCATTTAAACCTTATTTAGATGATATTCCTTGTTAAATATGACCAAATCACCCACAAATAATTAAATAAATCATTATTTATTTAATTATCTTTCAACCACTTCCTTAAATAATTAAATAAATCATTATTTATTTGATTATCTTCTAACCACTTCCTTAAAAAGATAAATAAATCATTTATTTATTTATTTTTGACAAATTAAGGGATTTGACCCAAGTCAAATACCTTTTCCCTCCAACAAATATAATAAAATATTCCATAAAAAGTGGATCTAGATCCGGTTAACCCATGCACCAAGATCTAGAATGACCCAATATTTTGTTATAAATAGGAGGGTTTTTCCTACCATTCTTCACCTTTTGTTGCCTATTAGATCACTCTGGATCTATACACTTGGTCACTCTTTTCTACCATTTGCTGTGTGAGCTCCCTTTGAGTTCCATTCTTTGTGTGAGTTTTCTACACCAACAAGAGAGAGAAATCTTAGATCTGAAGTGCTGAGGACTTCCAAGAACCCATCCCACTGAGGAGAATTGGATACGCCTTCTTGTTTTCCTCCCAGGTGCCCGATTAATACAAAAATTCTTTCAAAAATTGTTCTTGTCTTGTCTATTGGTATATGGATCAAACCCTTATTTTTCCTGCTGAATGTCTTTCCATGCATAGATCTGGTTTTTGCAGCTCTTTTATGTTCAACTAACCGCAGATCTGAAGATATTGGCAGCCACTTTTGTTTTTAGGGCTATTATTTATGCGTAGATAAAGTGGTCCTTTTTCGTACACTTCGACAAAGGATTCATACTAACAAATGGCGACTCCACACGGGTTTTAAATTACGACCGCTGTCGTTTTTCCTATTCCTGCATATCCACCTACTTCAGAACCTAGGGTTTCTCTTTAGCTGTTTATTTCTCCTATTTTCATGTTTTTTTTCTCACATAAAACCCTAAAACATAAAAAATTTTAACTTTCGTGTGTTTACAGCTGTGCGTGGGTAGCGACACCCAGTATAGCGAGGCATTAACTTTGAAATCTGTAAAGTGCTTAAGACAGTCCCTTTGACCTAAGCGACTGGACCTCAGGATCCACCTTTTCAACTGTTTCTGCGACACACTGCTGAAATCGAGGGTGAGAACACAAGAACTGCTAATTTTTAGTGATTTTACGCAGACCTCTGGGTTTTGCTACGGCTTACGTCTGGTCTTCAGAGCTCTGTCTTAGCAGCTTTGACCAAGTTCTGATGTTTGTTTTTTACTCATCTAAGTGGGAACCAACCCCCTAGGGCTTTAGTACCCTCCACTTTTTGTGGAAGAGTTTTAAGCTGTTTCAGCCGTCTGTTTTTCAGAGCTTCAACCTCCTTTTTTCCAGATCTGTTACCTCCCTTTCAGATCCATTGAAATTAGCCTTTCTTCCTTTCAAATCACCTCTTTTCGTTTTGTTTGGACCTACTTTCTGGGCCTCCCCCTTGCCCCCTCCGTTCTTGCTGATTTCCTTCCTTTTTCCAGCCACCTTGCCTCTGTCTCTTGGCTGTGATCTGCACCTCTTTTCAGCAGCTCTATCCTCTAGATCCCTATCCCTTTTGACCCTAGATTTATTGGCCTCTTTTTATGTGTGTTTTGAATAGATTTTTGCCCTCTTTTAGAGTAGTTTTGAGAGACCCGCCTTTTTGGGTTCAATTGATGCATGGTTAGCTGTTAAATGTTCTGTTATTTTAGCAATCTATATTGTTCTCTGCATATTTCTTTTTAGTTACGCAACACACTTTTTCTTGCTCTCAAAACGAAAATGGTTTAAAAATTAAAATCGCATACATTCACACACACTAATACAAGTGGCCTTTGATTGTACCGCTTTGGCAAAGACTAAATCAGTGTCCAGCGCACCTTATCTGCCCTTGACATTACTTGATTCTGTCCCTTTCTGCCCTTGTCGGTTTCCTTCTTCCTGTCATCATTGCGCCCCCAAGGCGCCTTTCCCGGAGACTTCTTCGCCTTCACCCTCAGTTTCCGGTTGATCGACCTGCTCCGCCCCACCGTCGTCGAGCCAGTCCACCTTCGAGTCCGCACTCCAACTCCTCTCCTGATTCCTCGGGTCCTCCTTCTCCTCCTGGTTCTCCCCCTGTCACCTTCACTATGTCTGGTCCAGGGCCTAACGCTAGCGGTTCTCCCGGCCCTAATGCCGGTCCTACTACTAGCGGAACCGCCACAGGAACTACTCCGGCCACCCCTGTGCTGCCGTACATTGCAGGCCTCAGCCTCCCCGACTTCCATCAGTTGATCAATGACCCCATTAGGGCCTTTACTGCGTGGCAGCACCATCGAGTCGCCCTTGTTTAGAGCATCCAAGTTGAGTCATCATCGCATTCATGGAGTCTATCGCGAGTCCCTTTGTACCCCGCTATAGCCCTCCATCCTCCATTGTTTGATCTCTCTCTTGTGTCGCATATTATGACCTTTAGTCCCACTATCCCCTATTCCTTACGATATTGTGTTAGTCGCTGCCATGTCAATCATGCCCTTTATGCTCTAACAAGGGAAGTCGTCCATTCGCTACTCAGTCCTTTCCATTTCACCATCATCATTAGTGTCAGTCTGTCCGTCGCTCTACTATGTTCTCTCGTGCCTTCGGTGAGGATCTCTCATTGCGTCACCTATGGTGGACCTCCTTCTGTCGACATCAGCTCATTCATTCCAGAAGCCAGGTCTAGAGGGCGGTGTACCTTGGTTCCAGCTTCCACTCTTGTTCGGTGCCTCGGATCAGGAAAAGGGATCTCTCCTTCCCCTTTGACTTGATTGTTTCTCCAGCGAAGCGTCAACTGATCAAGATGTGTACTGATGCAAAGTGATCCAGCAGCAGCTCTTGATGATTCCGGGGTGTGTGTGAGATGTCTCAACCCTCATGAGGGGGTGGCCCTGCAGGTAGCCCCCCACATGCCCGGATGACCTCTTCCTTGCAGCCTTCGATGCAGCTCCAGATATTTGATGATGTTGGCCTTAGCCACTTGCAGCGCCTCTTTGATTTGCATGTATCAGTCAGATTTTGTGAGCCCTTCCCCATTTATAGGGGGCATTTGGGTTGTATTTGTATCTCATGTACTCAAATATTATTGTACAAGTCCTGGATGTTATCCCAGGCACAGCATATATGTGGGATTCCTCATTGTATGTTTATCTGGCTCATGATTATGCCAGTTGTACTTTATGGTTCGGTCCCTTGTTTACTGGACACACTATTCTTTTGTACTTTGTCTCGGCGGGCATAGGTATGCCTCCCCCGCCGCCTTCAGCACAGGTACCCTCTCATAAAAAGAGACTTTTTGCACCTGCGAGTCTCGTCTCCTCCGGGTCTAGTCCTTCAGCACACTATCTACCTCACATTTCTCTCTCTGACATCCCTTTTGTTGTCTAGTGATTGTGTTCTTACAACGTACTTCGGTCATACGATTTGCTCTTGACACTCGCATGCTGGGGGGCAATCTGTTATACCATTTTTTGGTCATCTAACCTATTATCATTAGATGGACCCAAGTACACCATGTAAGACCAATTTTACCCTAAGTAAAATTGCTTTCACTATGTTAAAACAGGAAACCCCAAAAGGAAATATTAAACAAACCTATATTTGTTTGATTTTCCTCATGGAATAATTAATTAAACCATAATTTTATTATTATTCCCAGTCATGTTTAACCCAAAATCAAAGAAATTAATTAGATAAACCTTTATTTATCTTATTATTTTCTAGGAATAATTATTTAAACCTTATTTAGATAATATTCCTTGTTAAATATGACCAAATCACCCACAAATAATTAAATAAATCACTATTTATTTAGTTATCTTTCAACCACTTCCTCAAATAATTAAATAAATCATTATTTATTTGATTATCTTCTAACCGCTTCCTTAAAAAGATAAATAAATCATTTATTTATTTATTTTTGACAAATTAAGGGATTTGACCCAAGTCAAATACCTTTTCCCTCCAACAAATATAATAAAATATTCCATAAAAAAGTGGATCTAGATCTGGTTAACCCATGCACCAAGATCTAGAATGACCCAATATTTTGTTATAAATAGGAGGGTTTTTCCTACCATTATTCACCTTTTGTTGCCTATTAGATCACTCTGGATCTATACACTTGGTCACCATTTTCTGCCATTTGCTGTGTGAGCTCCCTTTGAGTTCCATTCTTTGTGTGGATTTTCTACACCAACAAGAGAGAGAGATTTTAGATCTGAAGTGCTGAGGACTTCCAAGAACCCATCCCACTGAGGAGAATTGGATACGCCTTCTTGTTTTCCTCCCAGGTGCCCGATTAATACAAAAATTCTTTCAAAAATTGTTCTTGTCTTGTCCATTGGTATATGGATCAAACCCTTATTTTTCCTGCTTAATGTCTTTCCATGCATAGATCTGGTTTTTGCAACTCTTTTATGTTCAACTAACCGTAGATCTGAAGATATTGGCAGCCACTTTTGTTGTTAGGGCTATTAGTTATGCGTAGCTAAAGTGGTCCTTTTTCGTACACTTCGACAAAGGATTCATACTAACAGAGAGTGTGGGGGAAGTACAGAGAAAGGAAAAGCATTTTTCCTTTGACATCATTATCCATTCTCACCTCTCAAATTGCGTTGAGAAGGTATTCTGCAAGGAGAGAAAATGACACCATCATGAAGCATGAGAGGCCAGATTTGAATCAGAAGACAAACTTGTTTGAAGAACACTCTTCCCTGCTGGAAGAGAGATGGTGGTCTCACATGCATGTTGTGGCCAAAACATAGAGGCCTTGGACAGATGATATCCTTCCATGGAAGACTAACTTCCAAGAGCTTCCTTTTTCTCTAAAGCATGTGCATGAGCAAGGAGGGCAGCAAGGGAGGAATAGCAACCTTTCACCTCATACCTTTGGCATGGGAAATGGAAAAGAGGAGAAGAGTCGGAGGAATGGCCTTCCAACATACACCTTGGACATGGAGGATGTCAAGGATAAGATCAGCAACATGGAAACCACTTCAATTGGCATATTATCAGCGCTGTCACTATGGGGCGCACTAGATCCCTATTGGGAATTCATACAGCTGGTGAAATATTCCAAGGATATCCATGCATGCATGGATTATATGGAGTTGGAGCAGCAATATGGCTCTAAGGGGGAATTAAATCAGCCCTCTCTTCCTCCTCTTGAGAGAGAGAGAGTAGATATATGCACCACTCCATTGATGGGAGGAGAATTGTTAGTGGAGAGCATGCTCTTAATACATGTACTTTATATTCTGATTATATGTATTCTTCCACCTTGTTTATGCAGGCCATGACTCTAAGGAGGAGAGTCTTATCTTGTCAATCTCATAACAAATTTTGCGTGACAACACTTGCTGTACTTGGCCACTCCCTTGGTGGACAAAGGGAGATCTTGTTTCATGATGGGTGCTTTCCTAAAGCACCAAACACATCTCACAGATCCAGCTATAGTGAGATGGCATGGGCAGCAAGTAAGTGGTGGGAAAACCACTTACTACATCTTGATATAATGGAGGCAGGAGATGCCCTGTGCTGGTACCATATATGGTACTATGATCCACCTCCTCATGCTCCCATTTTTGTTCATGTATTTGTAATTTTGTTTCCTTACATGGATGTTGTACTTGTCTTATTTTTGAGATTGTGTGAAGGGAGGATAGGAGGCATGTGTGTACCACATGGGATGGAGACTCACTTTGTATGCTTTGCTACACATTTTATGGAGAGTAGGGGTTCAGCCATGGTTGTTTCAATGGCATTCTTGACACCTTATGGGATGGATCATGAACATCTCATAATGATTTTGGAGAGACAACTCATGGGAGGATGGACTGGTGAACACTCAACTTATTTAGAAAGCTTGATCTTTGATAATGTCACCAATGGAGGATAAGTCTTGCAGCACTCACCTTATCAGTTGCTTCAGGACAAGCAACATTTTGGAGGGGAGGACTGTCATATTTCCATTTAGGCCAAGCCTATGGGAATATCTTATTTTTCCTTATTTTATCTTGCATTTCATGTTTATGAATAAAATATGAAGGAGGACATGTAAAACTCCTAAAATCCATGAATAAATCAATGCCCATGTAAACAGAGACATATCTGGGCCATGTAAACAATATCTTCCAGGTGTGAATGAGCTTAAATCACAAGACTGGGTCAACCTTGACCAAATCACCAGCGCAGTCTAGGTTCAATGAAACTCATGGATACACAGTGCTGTTATGGATTAAGGCTCCACATGTGAAAGGGGTTAAATCATTGAGGTGGTTTAGGGTTTGGCAAGGCATTCATCCTGTAAAAGAAGGAGGAGGACAACAAGAGACGGTTGTTGATGTTATTATTTTATGAAAGTTTCGTTTGTTGAGACACACCTCTGTTGGGGTTTCCTATTTAGGAACTCCCACCTCCTTCCTTGAGCAGCTAACTGGAGGAGCCTTGTTTGTCTAGTCCACTATCCGGAATTTTTCCAAGCCTCATCATGCATCTACATCACAGTTCTTCTTAGGATTGGGTTGTCTATGTGAGCTGCAGCAAGTGGAACTCTAGCTCTACAAGGATCTAGCCTATATTGGATCCTCTTCTCAGTGAGTGTGTCTTTTAACCTCCTGGAAGAGTGCATCCATTTTTTAGCTTCAGTTTTGCATCTTGGCATCAGGCCAACTCAGTTAATCAAGATGCAGCACAGTCTCCCATGAGGGGCTGTGTTATTTTCATGGAGATCAAATCTTTTCATATCTAAGTCATTTGAGTGCTCTTTGTCAGTGGAGGAGGCCTCTACTCTATTGGAGGAAGTGTATTGGAGTGCCCGAGCCTTAATTTTGGATCTTGGCATGAGGCCATCAGTTTTCTAACCCCTACAACATATTTTCGACTCTATATCTACGTTATTCCTGTAGGAGGTGTTGTAGGGGGTTTGGGTGCATCAGTTGGAGAGCTGGTTTTGGAGTGTTGAATTTCCACTCTTCATTTTGAGATCTTGTGGAGGATATCTATACTTGTACTTTTCAGATCTGATCTACATAATTTGAATGCTTTAGTAGTCCTGAATATTTCTGTAGATTTTCTTTCTTAGATCTCATATCTACTGCTCATGCTTGGTGCAAACCCTGAAATTCCAAGGGACTATTAAAGAGGAGCTTTTCTAGTGCATGGATCTGATATAGATCTAACATTTTATGCACATATATGCTCTAGATCTGAAATGTAACATACCGTAGTGCAACTCAATAAAAATAACAATGTCAAGGCAGCATTTTGTCAAACATATGGTTGCAGCCCTCTTTTGAGGAGATTTCTTCTGTCTATGCCTTGTATTTTCAGCTTTGTACTTGTTGGATTGAATTGGAAGAATTATTTGCTGCTGTAAATAATATTTAAACATATTTTTGAGCCTCTTATCACTTATCTGTAGAAACTGCATTATTTTATAAGCAGAATCCTTTGTTATTGCTGCAGTGTCTCTTTGAGGCATTTCTGAAGACAACTAGGTGTGGGAGATCTGTTTAACCCACCTAGGAGAATTTCTTATTGATGCCCTCTTGGATTTAGGACTTATATACTCATATATAATGGATCCAAGTGCTGGATTTCATTACTGTAGCAACCATTACTGGAAGATGCATTTTCCAGTCATGCCTTGCTAGCATTTCCCAATTTGGGATATTACATGAAACTAGATTTTTGAAGCTTATCGATTTCTTATTTGATCACATTTTCCTTAGAGGGATGGAGTTGACCTTTATTTTTCCTAATGGGGTAGGAATCAAGCCATGTTTCAATGTGGTGCTCCATGATACTTGATATTTCCGAGTAATACCATGCGAATATGTCCCTATATTCTTGAAAAAGGGATTTGTATGAGGCCACCTCATCATGGGGGCATGCTGACCCGAGTGAAATTTATTTGACTATGCCTAGCTTGGTGGAAATATATACCTTGATGGTAGATGATATATTATAAATATTCCCTTCCTCAAATGCATCT
Organism: Pinus albicaulis; assembly: GCA_034641835.2. Lineage (NCBI taxonomy): Eukaryota > Viridiplantae > Streptophyta > Pinopsida > Pinales > Pinaceae > Pinus > Pinus albicaulis. The sequence continues at coordinate 8,271 of JAXQQM020086433.1, read as the reverse complement.
AGTGTTGGGATATGATTTTTAAACCAATCTACCTGTCTCAGTGACAGGAAATTGTTCATTCTATTATATATCATTTTTGGGATTCAACTACGTTAAGTAAGTCATTCATCTATGACCATTTCCATGAGGTAGTCATAACTGACTAATTTCTCATGATTTTTGAATAGTCCACTTAGCACTCATTGCATCGGGTGATGCTCATAGGGGTGAAGAAGTGGGATTGAAACTAGTGAAATGAATCACATAGCGTCAATTATCACTTCCGGGGCTTGCACCCGGTAACCAGGACTTCCCGGGAGGTCACCCATCCCAAAACTCCTCTGGCTCAAGCACGCTTAACTGTGGATTTTTTCCCACAATCAAGGCCACTTAGCTTGCTACCCCATTTGCAAAACCTTAGCAAGTACCGTGCCTCATGAACCATTCAAATAGAGATTCCTTTACTCTTTGTATTTTAAGTATGAGGGGTTTTCGCAGTGCATTATATTATATATCATTTTTGGGATTCAACTGCGTTAAGTAAGTCATTCATCTATGACCATTTCCATGAGGTAGTCGTAACTGACTAATTTCTCATGATTTTTGAATAGTCCACTTAGCCCCTGTTATGGGTGAGTGCTCTGGGAATGAAATTGGGGTAAGGCTAATTAAATAGATACATAATCAATTATCACTTAAAACTTGCAGGTAACAGACCCCAAAGTGCCATCAGAACTCTCTAAGTTCAGCTTTGCCCAACTATGGAGTTTTCTACAATCAACCATATCTTGCTACCCCATTTGCAAAACCTTAGCAATGTAAGCCTCATAGATAACAGTAGAGATCCCTTTACTCTTTGTATTTTAAGTATGAGGGGTTTTCGCAGTGCATTATAGTATATATCATTTTTGGGATTCAACTGCGTTAAGTAAGTCATTCATCTATGACCATTTCCATGAGGTAGTCGTAACTGACTAATTTCTCATGATTTTTTAATAGTCCACTTAGCACTCATTGCATCGAGTGATGCTCATAGGGGTGAAGAAGTGGGATTGAAACTAGTGAAATGAATCACATAGCGTCAATTATCACTTCCGGGGCTTGCACTTGGAAACCAGGACTTCTCGGGAGGTCACCCATCCCAAAACTCCTCTGGATCAAGCACACTTAACTGTGGATTTTTTCCCACAATCAAGCCCACTTAGCTTGCTACCCCTTTTGCAAAACCTTAGCAAGTATCGTGCCTCATGAACCATTCAAATAGAGATCCCTTTACTCTTTGTATTTTAAGTATGAGGGGTTTTTGCAGTGCATTATATTACATATCATTTTTGGGATTCAACTGCGTTAAGTAAGTCATTCATCTATGGCCATTTCCATGAGGTAGTCATAAATAACTAATTTCTCATGATTTTTGAATAGTCCACTTAGCACTCATTGCATTGGGTGATGCTCATAGGGGTGAAGAAGTGGCATTGAAAGTAGTGAAATGAATCACATATCGTCAATTATCACTTCCGGGGCTTGCACCCGGTAACCAGGACTTCCCGGGAGGTCACCCATCCCAGAACTCCTCTGGCTCAAGTGCGCTTAACTGTGGAGTTTTTCCCACAATCAAGCCCACTTATCTTGCTACCCCATTTGCAAAACCTTAGCAAGTATCGTGCCTCATGAACCATTCAAGTGGAGATCCCTTTACTCTTTGTATTTTAAGTATGAGGGGTTTTCGTAGTGCATTATATTATATATCATTTTTGGGATTCAACTACATTAAGTAAGTCATTCATCTATGACCATTTCCATGAGGTAGTCGTAACTGACTAATTTCTCATGATTTTTGGATAGTCCACTTAGCACTCATTGCATCGGGTGATGCTCACAGGGGTGAGAAGTGAGATTGAAACTAGTGAAATGAATCACATAGCATCAATTATCACTTCCGAGGCTTGCACCCGGTAACCAAGACTTCCCGGGAGGTCACCCATCCCAGAACTCCTCTGGCTAAAACGTGCTTAACTGTGGAGTTCATTCTATTCTGAAAATATCATGACTTTGTGCATCAATAGCTCACAACTCTTTTTTCAGGTAGGAAAAAATAATAGTGATGCATGAAATCCCACAAATATTTTGTTTATGTCGTGGCCTCTATAATATATTCATCTGAGTTAAAAATATTATCTGATGGTGATATGGGTTGTGCAAGGTTGTGAGGATGGGGTTGGGACCTAGCTGTGTTGGTTGATAAACAAGAGAATGATTTAGTGGTTGCTGCTATAGAACCCAACGATGTTAACAATGTGCAAATTGAATGGTTCTACACAATTGATGATGGTACCACTTTTTGGGGTGGGTTTAGTAGTATTGACACCAAAAAATGTTGAGAATGCGACATGAATTAGGGTTCATATGGTCGAAGAAATCAATCGTATGTGATGTTGTGTGTCGTCATCGCCTAGTGGTGCCAAAATATTCGTAATGGTGGATTGATGGTGAGTGGGAGAAGGTTCCCACGATAACGTTGGGGTCCTAGGAGCCAATGCATATTCCTCTATGGGAGGATAGTTTTCATATATTTGGTGAATGAGTGGGTGTCATATTCTAAGTTGTCCAAATTTTCATAACATATGACAAGTCACAAAACTATGAGAATTGTTACTAGAGATATTGCATGGGATACCTATATATGATGTAGTATCTATGCTAACGTAATAAATGGTGTGCCTATCATCATTTTTCATAATTCGAGATGATGACGCATGGTTAATTTCATGAGGTGGGGCTTTTAAGAGTGCGGGCCACCTCTGGATCTCTGTATCGGTGATGGTATAAGGATGTATGTCCCCGATGTTAGTTTGTCACAAGGCTACTTTTGATGTTAAAAAATGTGGGAGGTAGTGACAATTATGCGTATGATGCACTTGGGAAAAAATGTGACAATGATTATGCGAGCATCTAGATTGATTTGAGTCAGTAGTTCGAGGAGTATGGACCAATAAGAGAAATAAATCTATAATCTTTCTCAAATAACCACATTGATTAATCAGGTGGTATGGTTTGTCACATAGGGTGCAAGAGTGGGAACGTTTTGGCAATACTTCCTGAGGCTAACTTTTCATTCTTCTAGATATTGACTACGGGTGGGAGGTGTTAGTGTCCCATGATTAGGCTGATTGGCAAGCCAAATGACACTGTAACATCAAACCAGTCTTTGGAGCCCAAGGACCTAGCCTTCCCGGACTCAGAGAGGGCTCTCTCTATTTGTGTAAGGGATATCTTTGTGTTTGCTTATTGTGTTCTGATTTTAGGCTAGTTATGAAGTAGTTTTTTGGTTTCGGTTTTTAGGTTGTGAGGGATGAACTGATCAAAGATCTAAGATAGGTAAAAAGATGTCATATCAACTGGGCTATGGGGTCGAAAAGGTCAAGAAAGCTTTTAGATGGTGATACAAGGTTGTTTAAGGGCCGATTTGATTCGAGGTAAAATGGATCTTTGGGAAAAATGGAGTAAGATGGACATCACGTTTGTGAATAACAAAGGGTTTCAAGCACAAATAGTTTAATAGCTGACATAAACATGGTAGGGAAAACCATTAATCATGAGAAATGTAACTTTAAGCTAATCAATGCATAGAAATAAACATTCAAGCCATGCATAGAGATATATAACTCTCTAACTTTAGGGAATGGCTATCAGACTTTGGGGAAATACATTTAAGACAGACAAACAACTCAAATCACTATGCCAGAATGCCTAAACACAATTCTTCAAGCTATTGAGCACTTTGAAAACAAGATTGCATAGTCTTAGGCAAAGGGCAAGATCAGAACAAGACCTCCTTGATTCAACAAATGACAATCTGATCAGTCAAAGAGAAGTTTCATAGATGGAGTTATGACTAGCCATGAGTAAGCAGGGAATACTGTAAATCATACTTAGCATGCATAAAATCATGAATGAAACAAGAAAACAATATTCTTAGGTTATTAAAGAGCAATCAAGAATTTTTTAATGTGACTAAGAATGAAGAAAACATGGAAGCTATGAAGAAATAGGAAATTTGAGGTGCCTCCAAGGGCATGTCTCAAATTTGTTCTCTAATATCCTATAGCAAGCAAGAACATGGATTTATGAATGAAAACTAGGAAACAAAACAGAGAGAGAGACACTATACCATTCTAGCAAGTCATGGAATCCAACAACAATCCTATTTCATCATCCAAGAACATCCAAGAGACTATCCAAAAGCATGAGACAAGTATTTATTCCAAAGCTTCTATTCATTAATTTCAACCTTTTTTACAATGAAATCATTTGGAATATATAGGCCAAAGTGAGGAAAACCTCTTAGTTCAACTTGCAATCTCATTGGCCTATCCAAAATATTTGATTTTGTCCTTGACGCTTTGCAAAGCCCAAGGCACAAAATATCTAATAAAATATCTAAAAAATTCTAAAAAAGGGAAATATATTGACTTTTCATAACTTATCATGTACAAAAATAGCTAAACGCACATGAAGAAAAGTCAATTTTGAAAGGTTCAATTTTTACAAAAATACTCAAAAAATATATCAGCAAAAGGTCCCCTGACTTGCCGGCAACCTTTGGAGGCCTTCCCGATGTTGAAATGAGGCCCATGATAGCTCGTTGGAAATATCTAAGTGTCTAATTTATGAAATTTTTTAGTTTGATCCCAAATAACCAATGGAAGTCCTCCAAAAATAGGTCTGTGTGTAAAAACCCAAAAAATAAGACATGCTGATAAACGGGGCAGAGTGTAGAAAAAGCAAGTGTTTTTCGCCATTTTGGGGGAGCAAAAGATCTTCAATTGTTTTGAAAATCACTGAGTATGTGATCCTGAAATTATGGCATCTAATTATAACATTTTCCTCCTTTTATGATGTCCCAAACTTAAATGGTGGTGCCCATGAGTTTTGGTCAAAAACCCAAAAATGACAAAAAACCAAAATATGTTGAATTTCGCCCAAAATTGGCGAGCATGACCCTCAAGGGTTTTTAGCAACATGTTGTGAAGAAGATGCAAAAATTTGGAGCTTTGAGGTGTCTTTCCTCAATTTTTGCGTCGGGCGCTTGCCTTTAGCCTCCTTGAGTTTTTCCTGAGCAACCTTCAACTTCCGCCGGGCAAACTGATTGAGCTTTTTATAATGCTCGGTCATCCTGTTAGCCATCAGTATTTTTTTGCATGTTAGTGATGACTATATCTTCAGTTGAGTTTTCTAGAAACTGATTTCCTTATGTCAATATGTTATCTGCTTTTCCTAAGGGTTATTTGAGCTATTGCATGGTTGACTTCAGTTAGAACTCATGTGGCAGAGTTTGGTGGAGTTGATGAGACAGTTGGTGGAGTTGTGTTCGGTTTAACTTAATTGAACTAGTTGTATTTAGTCTAACTGACAAATACACTAGTGATGAGTGGTGTGAATTAATTATTAATTAATTCACTAATTATTAACTCATAAATCAACTAAAGAACACATCAGTTAACCGCAATGCATGGACAGTTCAGTGGAGACCAGTGTTAGAGGTGGGTGAAAGGGTGAGTGTGACTATCAGTTGTGACCATGATTGTGCATGAGATTTGCACACACATTGATGGAGATTGCCAATGAGGATTGCGCAGTTGGAGCTAGTGGGATTCAAACTTGGATCTCATCATTAATCAACTTGGATTGCGCAGTAGAGGCAGACAGACTTGTGGAGGAGATTTGAACCCATGACTTGTTCAAATCTCAGTTAGTTTGTGTGTAACTTTTTGGAGATAGTACTGAGTACTTGTGAGGAGTATTGTGCTATGTATTGTTACATTTTCTCTATCATTATAATATACAGATAGTTGGGGGTTTCAGCTATTGCTTTCCCCATTACATCCTGTGTTGATATGTGTGCTTGATTATGTTTTAATGAGCGCATGCGACTGCTTTCTATTTCCGCATATTGATGATCAATTGTAGAAGAGGTTATGTATTATGCATGAAGCTTAAATAGTGTGTAATCAAGATAATCTCGGTGAATAATTCAGCAAATTATTCAAATTTCTACATGGTATCAGAGCGAGAATTGATCATCGGATCTATTACAGTGATTACAATTTATTTCGGTAGACAGAGTCTGTAAGCGGGCCAGGTAGCCTCTGGATCCATCCTTTCTTTGAAAGGTGATATATCCAATAAACGCCCCTACAGTCGATCTCTGTGCTAGAAATACTTTGTTCTCACAGATCCAGAAGCAGTTGATTTTTGAGCTTGGAATTCGAATTTTGCAGCAGTTTGTTTTCTTGGTGCCGGAGTTGAAATGTCTTTCAACGGTTTGCGACTGGAATATGCCCTTGAGGGCAGTTCGAATTATGTTGCATGGAAGGAAAGAATGGAGGCGGTATTAGATGATAACAGGCTGAAGGAGTTCATAGATGCTGAGATCCCAAAGCCTACTGATGCTGCTCAAGTTGAAGCTTGGCAAAAGAAGATGGCGAAATGTCGAAGGATTCTGTTGGAGGGCGTGAAGGATCACATTGTATCCAGCCTGCATGGAAAATCTTCTCCATACTTGATGTGGAAAGCGTTGACAGATTTATTCCAAAGCAAGAGCGACCAGAGGAAGTTGGCGCTCAAGGATAAACTCAAAAACATAAAGATGGAGAAAGGCGACAGTATGCCCAAGTACCTCACGAAGTTCATCCAATGCAGGGATGAGCTGGGAAGTGTGGGGGTGACTGTAGATGATGAGGACTTGGTGAGCTTGGCTCTCCTTGGGCTTCCGAAGAGTTGGCATTCCTATCAAGACTCTGTCAATGGTCGGGAGAAATTGCCAGGATGGGAGCGACTTTGGTCGGATCTTGTGCAAGAGGAGATAAGGCGGAGTACCAGGGACGGATCTTCATCAAAGGCATCTGATGAAGAAAATTGCGCTTTGGCTGCCAAAGCAAAGAAGGGGAAGAGAAAGAAAGCTTCTCATTCCGGTGCGAAAGGCAAGAAGCAGGACATGTCCAAGGTGAAGTGCTTTCACTGTCACCAGCATGGACATTATGCCACAAATTGTTCGTAGAAGAAGAAAAATAAGCATGCTGCTGGATCTGCAGCGAGAGAGGCCTTAGCCTCACAGTTTGAGCTGGATTTTTTGCTGATCGCATGCTTGGTATCAAGTGTGATGGGATCAGTATGGTTCTTGGACAGTGGTGCATCCTTTCACATGACAGGAGATCGAGATTTGTTTTCAGATCTGGATGAGAAAGATCTTGGAGTGCACATCGAGATGGGCGATGATGGTAGATACAGTGCGACCGGTATCGGTACCATTTCCTTTGAGAGGAGTCTGGTAAACCCTTCGTATTGAAGGAAGTGATGCATGTTCCAGGATTGAAGAAGAATCTGATCTTTGTGGCGATGTTAGAAGACAAGGGGTACGATGTTGTCTTCAGCGAGGGAAAGGCTTTCCTGCGCAATAAGACAACTGGAGAAACCCGAAAGATAGGGGTTCGAATCAAGAACCTTTATCACTGGTAAGTAGATGGCTACGCAACAATGGCATGCATGCGTAAGGAGTGGTGAGCCGAGATGATGCGAGCTGTGGCAACCGAGATTGGGCCACCTTCACCATGGAGCTTTGAAGATACCGCAAAGATATTTCTACTCTGGCTTCCTAAGGGTACTCTTGCACAACCGTATCGCTGCCAAGGGGTGTACCTCGGGGAAGATTTGTGGAAAGCCACTCTTCACGAGAAGGATAGTCGCACCTCGACGATCCTTGAGAGAGTTCACACAGACGTGTGTGGTCCTTTCTCAGTTGCTTCGACAACAAAGCACAAGTATTATGTGATCTTTGTTGATGATTTCTCTCGAAAGTGCTGGATCTTCTTCATGCCGAAGAAGAGCGATACATTCGCGAAGTTCTGTGAGTTTAAAGCACTGGTCGAGAAGGAGTCGGGGAAGAAGGTGATTGCTCTAAGGAGTGATAACGGTGGTGAATTCATCTCGGCTGAATTCAAGGAGTTCTGCAGCGCAGAAGGGATTCAGAGAGAGCTCATCGCACCCCATAACCCACAGCAGAACTGGGTGGCTGAGCGGAAGAACAGAACGATCGTGGGTGCTGCACGGGCGATGTTGCATGATCAGGGCCTACCCCTTCACTTGTGGGCTGAGGCATGCAATACAGCAGTGTATGTGCAGAACCGTTGTCCTCACAAGGTTCTTGGCATGAGTACACCGGAGGAGGCTTATTCTGGCAAGAGGCCTGATATTTCCCATTTGCGGATTTTTGGTTCTCCCGTCTACATGCAT
>JAXQQM020063983.1:0-60409 GCA_034641835.2 Pinus albicaulis | reverse complement strand
AGGAGGATCTTGCACAAGAGTTCGAGATGAAGGACTTGGGCATCCTTCATTATTTCCTGGGATTGGAGATTTGGCAGCGCAGCGGAGGACTGTTTGTTTCTCAGGGCAAGTATGCTCGGGAGATTCTGGAGAGGTTCAACATGCAAGGCTACAAGCCTGTTGACACTCCTCTTCCTGGTGGTTGGAGGAAGGAGGATGCTACTTCAGCAGAGGTAGTGGATGCCACTGTCTATCGACAGTTGGTGGGGTTGCTTATGTATCTGGTCAATACACGACCCGATATATGCTATGCAGTTAACCAACTTTCGCAAGCTATGGTTAAGCCTACCAAGCTCTTTTGGAAGGCAGGCAAGCATGTATTGCGCTATATCAAAGGCACATCGGGATATGGTCTATGGTACAGACAGGAGGATGGAGTGAAACTTTCTGGTTTCACTGATGCAGATTGGGCAGGGAGCCCAACGGACCGGAAGAGCACTTCTGGAGGAGTTTTCGGCATTGGGTCGACAGCAGTTTCCTGGTACAGCAGGAAGCAGAGATCCGTGGCACTCAGTTCAGCAGAGGCCGAGTACATGGCAGCAAGTTTGGCTGCATGCGAGGTTATTTGGATGAGGAAGATCCTCGCAGGTTTGTTCAGGTTGCATTTGGAGCCTACAGTGATCTACTGTGATAACCAGAGTTGCATTAAACTCTCGGCTAATCCAGTATTTCATGATAGGTCCAAACACATCGACATCAAGTACCATCATATCAGAGATTGTGTTCAGCAGAGAATCATGATGCTTTCATATGTTCCCACGGAGGATCAGGATGCCGACATCCTGACGAAGGCGCTCACCAAGAGCAAGTTCATACCTGAATAGATATCAAATATATGTCAAAATGGAATAAATGAATGGAAAATGGATGGAAAATAGATGGATAAATAAGTTTCTTTGAGCAAAATAAGACCAAAAAAGATAAGGCCCACCAAACAGATTTCCAATAATCAACGAATAAATGTAGTTTTCTTCCGATGGTATTTCCTTACAAACATCAACTCGTGACAATTCAATGTCATTCTTCAATTCTGCTATGGTATATATAACATATCAACCTTCCATTTCGGATTTCTATCCTGTCACAGTTCCGCTTCTACCTGTACATTCAAAAACCTCATATCTCTACCACCATGAATCCTCAACAGGATTTCACTTTTAACTCCATACGCAGAGACTCATACAGAGGTTCAGGGGATTCCACACAAGAATTACATCAGTCAATACATATAATACACATATCCCTAATTCTACAACGATTATTTCATTCCTCTCCGGACACCGTAGGTATCTTCTGCCCATTATGAAATTGATCACACAGGTCATATATATTCCAGATTTACTCAACCATACTTAACACAATGCCACAGTTCTTCATTAACATATACAAATCTTGGCCAGATATTCAATTTGTCCTTCAATCTATTACCTTGTCTCTTCCTAGCAGCTCTCTCTCATCTCCTTTGAAAACTATATTAATCCCCTAATTCAACTCTACTGTTCTGTCTCTAATTTCTCTGTTTCATCTGCTGCCTCTGCTACCTCTCTATCTCTTTTGCCTTATGGATAGTTTAGGTGTTTCTCCTGTCTTTGCCAATTCCTTTGCCATCAATGACAATATTTCCAACAGTATTATATTGGAAAAATGCTGTTGGAATTTTCCTTAAATGTTTACTTGAAGATGATGCAAGAAAAAGCATGAATGAGTTGCATGAAGGAGAATGTGGAGGACGCCTCTACTGAAAGGCCACAGAAAAAAAAATTCTTAGATCTGGTCACTATTGGCCTACGCTTTTCCCAGAAACTCAAAATTTGATCATGTCTTGCCATAAGTGTCAATTTTTTTATGGTAAAAGAAAACTCCTTCCCTTACCATTACATCCTATCAGGGTTGAGGCCCCTTTTCAACAATGGGGCTTAGATTTCATTGGGGAAATTCACCCATCTTCCTCAGCCCAACATAAGTGGATCCTCATGGCCACTGACTTCTTTACCAAGTGGATAGAATCTATAACCTCTAGAAATGCTAATGACTCTGTCATTATCAAGTTCCTTGAAACAAATATCCTATCCAGATTTGGTTGTCCCAGAAAAATCATAACAAATAATGTTGCTGCCTTTAAATCTAAGAAAATGGTTGATTTTTGTCACAAATACCACATTACCTTGCGCCATTCTACTGCCTACTATCCCCAAGGAAATGGATTAGCTGAATCCTCCAATAAGAGCCTCATCAATATCATCAAAAAGCTGTTGGAGCAGAATCAGAAATCATGACACAATAATTTGGTTCATGCCTTATGGGCTGATAGATTAACTACAAAGAAGTCAATAAATATGTCCCCCTATCAGCTGGTCTATGGCATGGATGCAATCTTTCCCACTTCATTAGGAGTTCCAGTTATGAAACTCCTCCAAGAAGTGTAGATTGAATAGAATGACATGCAGAGGAGAATCAACCAAACAATTCATTTACAGCATACTAGGGAAGAATTCTATGTAAGAACACAGTTAGTCCAAGAAAATATCAAGAAACTCTTTGACAAAAGGACTAAGGCAAACAATTTCCAAGTTGAAAATGTTGTTCTTAAATGGGATTCAAGAAGAGAAGAGAAGGAAAAACATGGCAAGTTTGAGAACTTGTGGAAAGGGCCCTATATTATTCATGCTGAGAGGGGTCAAAATGCATTTTTATTGAATGAATTGAATGGAGAAGATCTGTATGGGGGTCCTGTCAATGGCAGGATGCTAAAGCATTACTTCTACCAAGAGTCATGAGTTTCAAAGATTTTTATTTTTCATTGTAAATATCATAGTCTGAACATTGCATTCAAAGTTAGAAAAATAAAAAAACAAAAACAATAGAAAAGAGAAAAGAGGGCAGATTGTAAAACAAGAAAGGTACAACCCCATACCAAAAAGAGAAACAAAATCTGAAAGTGTGCAAGCTCAAATGCCACTCCTAAAAAACACACTCCTAGTTAGTAATACAGCCTAATCATGACTAATTAGTTTTAAATTTTCTGTTGATAGGTTAGTGAATAGATCAACCAAACATCATAATCTTGGCTTATCAGTAAGATAGATTAGGTTAGAAGAAAGAAGGTTCAAACATGTTCAAAACCTAAACCTTTGATTCTGAAAGAAAATTGGTTCAAACAAGCTCATAACTTGAACCAGTATGAGAGAAAAGACAACTCAAATAAATTCAAAATCAGAGCTTAAGAGGTGGTGAAGGAAGTTTTAATTTTTCAGATCTTAAGCCTTCACCTTTTGTTTTAAATTTTCTGCAAAATAACAATCTATGTGCAGCTTGTTTTTATGCCATAGATCAGCTACAAGTTAGACTATTCAATCCTGGCTTGTTTGCTTTTAAATTTCTTTTTTTTGAATTTAGAGAATGAAAGTCTGTCAGACAGTCTAATCCTGACAGACAGTAGTTAGGTAGATAAGCTTATGAACTCAACTGTTTAAACTGATTTCATGGAGAAATAAGGTTAGAATTAGATTATTTTCCTGTTTTTCAAAAGAATAAAATGTTGTTGAAGAGAGTTTTCTAGTCTAAATGCACTCTAAAAGAAGAAAAAATGTTAGGATCATTAGGAATGGGTAGGTAGACATGATTGTTTTGATAGAATTCCATTGTTTTAAATTGCTGCAGAGATCATCAAAAAGAAAGGATGCTGCCCAATGGATTAAGACACCAGTTTAATGAAAGCCAGATATTTGCAGCTAAGGTTCTAGACACCTAAAAGAACCAGTTGTCTTCCTCAAGTGGAGCCACTGCTAGCCATCTATAAATTTTGTTATACCAAGAGGTGGCTAATTTTGTTCTTCAAAACTCCAAGAGATAATTCCCCTTTGAGAACCTATCATCCTTGAAGTTTTTATGAAGATAACTAAACCTGAAAATTCTGTTGTTTTCCTGAAGAAAAGACTGCTGAAAACCCCACTTTACCTTCATTTTTCTCCTCCTTTCATTCATAATTAACCTCCATTTTTGTCCCCTTTTTCCTCATGAAATTCCTCCATTTTCCTCATTTCATGTCTTCCATTCATAAAAAACCCCTTTGATAAGGTTTAAGACTCCCTTTTTACCTTATCAGAAGCTTTCAAAATCCTTTGAAATACTTGAAAAATCATAAAAAACAGCCTTTTTGTGCTAAGGCCTTAAGCCCTTTTGGCCCTAGCCCTCGAACCACTTCCCCACCATATAACCCGTGCCCAGGACCAAGAGTTAAGTCCCAAGCACTAATCGCAATCGAAGGTTTGCGATGGGCACATTTCTTTATTTAAAGGAAAAATCTCGATGCGATTGGCCCCTTTTTCTTTTTAAAACCCCCGACTCCTCCGCTCTCTTTCACGTAACCCTAAGCCCGCAATTGGGCGCTAAAACATAATAAAAACCTTTGCCGAACCTTTTCCTCCTTTATATTTCATAAAAAATCCAATTTCCCAACTTTTTCATTAAGTCTGATGGTTCATTTGTTGGGTGAATACCAACCGTTGATCTAAAACCGATCAACGGTCTTTGGGATCTCGCATCGGAGTTTTCCATTGGATGCGTTTAATATGTTTATTTCCCCCTCCCGATTGGTGACTTAGCGATGGTTTCCAAACTGTCGATTTTCTCCGCTAGACCTAGATTCGACGGTCCACATCGCTCCATTTCAAAGCCCATCCCTCCGCATTTCGACCTCCGCAGTTAAATCTCCACCGTCAATCTAGTCGTAAGATCAACGGCCCTTGTCCAATCGCATCGGAAAAAAATATATTGTGCCTTTCCTCTCTCCCCCACCGATCGTGATCTTTCGATTGCATCTGGGCCATCCATACACCAAGATCCGACGGTCTAGATCAATCCTCACTTCCATTTGTTATTTCTCAAACCCCGCTGTATAAAGTTTTCAGCGAATCTCTGCCATTGATCTCTGCAGATCAATGGCCCACATTAACCCAAACTCCGCCCGACCCTCGCCTCATATTTTATTCCATTAACCCCAAAAATAAATCTGAGCCATTGATCTGTTTCATCCAACGATCCATATTTAACTCGGTAGGCCCAACTCATTTGGGACCTACTGCCCCCATTGATCTATCCTAGCCGTTCATCCCCTAATCCGATAGTCAAGATTAAAACCGCCTTGACCCTGCCCCACCTTTTATCACTTGTGCATATATTCTCCATCACGCTCTCCTCATGACCGTCCAATCTAAGGCCCTAGATCTGATGGCTAGCGCACGGTTTCGCGTAATTTTGAGTCCGAAGGTTAATGTTTTAAAATTACGCGATGTGGGTGGTTTTAAAAATCCAGTGTCAATCGCTAACACATATCGCGTTTAAAAAGGCAATATCGCCTTCCCTCCTTTTCTTCATGTGAAACCAGCGGTTTCTATGGCTAAAACCACTTTACCCAATTTATATTACATTCCATCACGTTTAATCTCCACCGTTGATCTTTGAGATCTAACGGTCCCAGTTTAATCCAACCATTACACTATCGCCCTCCACCTTTCTTCCAAGGGACTTCATCTATTTACCTCCGCCGTCGATCTTTGTGGCTTATCTCATCCCGTTATTTCCTAAATCTACCTCAGCCTGAAAAACGCAGAGTTCAGGGTAACATCAAACCACGCTCAGTCTGGTAGCTAGCCCTACCAGAACATGAGAGGGCTCTCTCTGGGTCAATCTCAGCAAAAATAATCAATAGGGCTTGAGATGAATTGAAATAAAGGTTAATTTTAGGCTAGGTATATAAGTAAAGGAGTTTGATTGTGTTTTTGGGGGTTTTTGTTGGATCAAAGGGAAAGGCAGTTTTGGGTGCGGGGATGAGGCCTAGTTTTTGCAGTGTTCTGATTGGGGAAAAGAAGGCAATTGTTTTGATGCTTTAGATTGAATGAATGGATGGTTCAGACCAGTGAGGAGCTGAAGAGGGCAAGAGGATTTCAAGAATCCTCTTCAAACGGATGAAAACATGGAAAATTAAACAAAACTGAAGGCAGAGCACAACAAAGCTAATGAATTCCACCTTTAACACTGATTTTTTTAATTTAAGAAGAAAAGAGAAGGGAAAATGATACACATAAACATCATTGAACTTACAATTACATAGAGAAAAACACCATCAAAACACAGAGCCACATGGATCCCAAAGAGTGCTGCAAACCCTGGTCTATTCCTTTGCCAAAAAATGCAGAGATGAAATGTACAATGAAGTGCCAAAAAATCCCAAGTTTCCAACCCTCTACCAAAATCCAACCCCTACACTATGAAATTCATAAAATATATACATTTTCTCATCCTTGTACTAAGCGAATTGAGCTCAACCATTTTCTTCAAAATAGAATCAGTTACATTAAACTTGGGCGAATTTCTAAAAATAGGTGTTGAAGAGGAACTTGTTACAAAACGAAAAGAGGTTTTTGTAGATCAGGTCATTTTGGAGAAAAAACTCTCTCAAATTTTGAAAATTCGTTTCCAGTTGCTCGAAATATATTCCACAAAATCATCTCTAAAACAAAAAATCATTAAAAATTCAAATCTGTGAAAATGAGCTGTAAAGATCTAGTCGCATATCCCAATTAGTGACACCTTTGAATAACCTGAAAGAGGTTTTTGTTGTATTGCTTTGGGTTAACAAAAACCTCCTTGGGTTTTTTATAATTACTTTCCATCTGTTGTAAAATGGCCGCGCACTAAAATGACTAAAACAGTAAAAAATATCAAAATTTTTCTTTGTTTTAATGTAGGCTCCAAATATCACTATATATCTCCCACATAGTAGCACCTGTGCATAAAATGAAGGAGGTTTGTGTTATTTTCTATGTGATTAACAAAAACCTCTTTCAATTTTGAAAATTTCATTACCATTATTTCACAAACTTATTTTGTACTAAACTTGTCATTATGTGCAGCAACTGACCTCAAAACGTGCATAACCAAGAATCACTCATTCATTTTGATCATATCTTCTAATCCGGGAGCCAGTTACAGGAGTGTGATATACCGTTGGAAATATTTTTCCGAGCTTCTTCTGATGGAAACACTTGTGACATGTTTTTTTTCTGAACATCATGTGCAAAACATCTGACAAAACCAGACATAGTAAGAGCTCATGTTGATCTCTGGTGACAGGCTGCGAAGACTGGAACTAACACATTCGACGGCCCAAATTATTTCTGAAACCCCGAATTTCATTTAACCCTTTTTCGCTATCGATAAATGTTTTCTTCCATTTTATTCACTTTTTCTTCCATTTCATCATAATATTACCCCCTTTGCATCATATTAACCCGATTAATCTCGGTTGTTGATCAATCTAATCTAACGACCCGGACTTAATCCAATCACCGTTTATCCAACCGCCTCTCCTTTTGACCCCAACAAGCAATCTTGACTGTTGGTTCTGTTCATCCAACAGCCACGCTCAAACCTAAACCTCCGAAGCAGTTTAAACCTTTTCCCCGTAGGATTTTTATAAATTTTCTATGTTTTTGCAGGTTTTAAAGGCTTCTCAGTTGTTTAAAAAGAGATCAAATTTCCGGGGATGATGATCCCCTAAGCCTTTATTTTATAAAGGAAACCATTCCGCAGGGTTCCAAATTATATTTTATCAGTGCCTCATGAGCATTGATGCCTTTATACAACCTCTGCGCGCCTGTAACAATGATGGAAACATAGCAAACACCACAGTCGAAGAGTATCAATTTGACAGTATGAAATCAAAGAAGAAGTGAAGAAATTTAAGGTTTTAACATAGTTTTTTTAAGGATTAAGGCATTAATTCGATTAATCAAAGACCTGATCCACGATTGAAGACAATTTGAAGACCAGAAGACAGAAATTAGGCTTCATTAAGCCTAAAACACAGAACTCAAGTAAATTAAAGGTGTTTTAGGTTAAAAAAATAATATCTATCAGTCTGAGAAGCCCCCACTGCCACATCAGAGGCTAATTGAATCCTTTGCAGCTACCAAAAGATACCTGCAACCTCAAAGCAATAAAAGAAGGCCTAGTTATTGCCAGAACAAAAGATATTTATCTAAAGACAGCTGAACAATTATTACCAAAGAAAGAACAAATTCTCAAATTGTCAGCAGAGTTATTACAAAGATAAGAAATAGGCCTCGAAGTCAATATTTTTTCCCTTTGAGTTTTAAAAGACAAAAACAGAGTAAATAAATAGAATCATAATTCAATGCTCTCCTGCCTTAGGCCTTGCATGGTTTTCGAAGTTTGGAGTTGCATTTAGTGTAGAATTTATTGCATTTCAAACCTAAAGATTTTCCACCTCCTCATTTCTTCTATAAATACTTCTGAAGAAGATGAGATACAGGTTGGTTGATCACTAGTTGTAATACTCAAACTCTCTGAAATAATACATAGTATGTTGAAGTTGAAGAAGAAATTGAAGTCTTGGAAGCCCTGATGATGTTGTTGCATGCTTTTTCTTGAGAAGGCTCTATCATTGGATCCATGAGCTTGGTTGTTGGTGAAGTATTCTGAACTTTTTAATGTTTTCTCCTGTTTTCATTTTGTTCCATAATTTCTTACTACAGTAGGATGAAATTTTTAGGCTAAGAAATGACTCCTAGAAGAACCTTAGACCTGTTTATACTTCACTATTTTATGTTTTCTTCTGCTGAGGTATTTTAGATTCTTTAATATCTCTCTTTAGTCCTCATGCTTGTTTATTTCTCTAATAGTTCGAATAGTTGGTTTCAGCATGATTTATGGTTCTCCCTGCTTGTCTGCTGCCACTTAAAAGCTATTATTGAAGTATCCCTTTGAAGTAACTTTGTTTATAGTGAGCCAAGGAGGTCTGCTCTGATCATGCCCTTTGTCCTTGCTTGAACAATTGTCTTAAAGGTATTTATAGTTGTGATCATAGATGTATTAGGTGTTCCCTCTTCTATGACTGCAATTATTAGTAAATCTTTTATGTTTTTCTATGTCATTTGAAATAAAATATTTGAGGAAATAGGATGTGCTCCCGAATCTTAGATTTCATTTTGAAATTTGTTTTGAAATCATTATTTGCTCAAAGTGCGGTTTGTAGAATTTATGGCTAGCCCTGTCTATCAAATACCTCTTTATTGTTCAAGTCATGTTTTAAAATTCCCTTTGTTGAGAATTAAACTTCTCTTTTCTAAACCATTAATGTCCATCTCATTCATAAACTAAAGGATCATGTGGCCAAGTTCGATTTTCCCTTTGATATCCCATATCCATTGATAAGTTTGTCATAACCTCTTTTTGACTCCATTTTCCAATGAAGCTGATACTCCTTCTTTCTACCTGCCTTTCCTAGACCTTTCATATTCTACTATACAATTCAACTAAACAAACAAACAAACACTTGCACTTAATAACTAGTCTAAAACCAATATCCAAAGAACACAAGATAAACCTTTGCAAAAAATAATAATTTGAGAGATCCCTCTCTGAGAACAGGAGGACTAGATCTTGCAACTCTAAATTTTGGTTTGATGTTGCCTTGTCTTTTGATTTGCCAAACTATCAAAACACGGGGGACCAACATAATGGCGATCACGGTGGGACACTGAGTAAAATCTTTAAAGCAAAACACTCACTGTCCAGTATAACATAAGTAGCCTTCTTCAAGCACTACCTACCAAAAATGGTAATCATGATATGACTTAATTGAATCAGTGAAAAACTAAGTAACGCTTAGGATTCTCGTAGGACCTTATCAAACCTTGAAGGAATCAGTTACCAAGCCATAAAAGTGAAATATGTATGTTTAAACACCTTAGCTAAGTGTTAAATCAGATTTAGGACACTCTCATAACCCATAGGACTGAAAAAACTCAGAAAAACGCAAAAAAATATTTCAGTTTGGCTTCATAATAAACATGGTGGTGGAACCATCCAATATTTTTCCTTCATAAAAGCTAAATAGTTTCCACTTGGCGACTCCACTAGCCTCAGTAGGCCTACTACTCTAGGTCTCCAGATCTCTTCAGGACTGTGTTAACCAGCCTTGAAGAAGTTTAGAAGCCTAGTCCCATACTAGATAAGACATTTTGAGAGGTAAAACTCCCCAAAAAACAGTCCCTAAAACTTTAACCTCTCTCACTTTTTCAAAAACAGTCTGGCTTCACATAGGATCAACACTAGATCTCATCCAGACCCAAATCCTCCTTTATTAGTTGACAATCCAGAGAGAATTCTGTGGAAGACTTCTAAGTCTGGAAAATCAGCTACTAATAGGAGCCTCTTAAGAATAAAATCTTTCCTTAAAAACCTTGTTGTCTTAGAGGATTCACACTTTGATTTACATCGTACAAAGAACATCTTTAGAACTAGATCTCAAGGCGATTTAAACCAAACTAATCTTGACATTGCAGATTTGCAACAAAGTTTTAGTAGAGAAGCCTCACCTTCCACTCCTCCCGATTCCTAGCTTCTTCATCACTTTATCCTTTTCCATAACAAATCCACTCAAAACCAGTTTGCTAGCCCAAGTGTTTCTTCCACTCCAATCCATACTACCACTGTGCAAAACACTCCTTTTCAGCCCACTTTCACTCTTGTAAATCCACTTCTTGTAAATCCACCTTTCTTTCCAGCCATGGCAACATGGTATGCCCCATTAGTGTTACCATAACCTCTGCTTCCCTTACCAAATGAGTACCAATCCAAAATTCCTCATTTCACTGGAAAAGAGTCTACAACAGCTCAACATGATGTAGATAGGATGGAAGATGCATTTGATTACATGGAGATAGAAGAAGAGACCATTAATATGAGGATCTTTGCCCAAAGTTTAGGAGGAGATGTAAAGAAGTGGTTTAAAAACTTACCTCCTAACAACATCAATTATCTCCTTGCTTTGCATCAAACATTCATCAACAAATGGGAAATGAAAAAGAACCCTCTCCAAATACTAGCAGAGTATAGCAGTCTCAAAAGAAATCAAGGGGAGAGTGTTCATGACTACTCCACTAGGTTTAACAGTGTTTACAATGCTCTTCCACCTCACATGGAACCTCCCCAAGGCATGGAATTAGTAAGATACCCTGAAGGTTTTGATGCTGAAATGGCTTATCAACTAAGGGAGAGAGATTATTTAACATTAGAAGACATGCAGAAGGGAGCTGTGAGCGTAGAAGAAAACATAATTGAGAAAAGAAATAGGTTGAGATCAGAGAAGAGGGTAACTTATAAAGATGAAATTGCACCCTCAACCTCAACTTCTGACAAGAAAATTGACAACCTAGTGAAGGTAATGGAGAGGATGCTTGAAAAGATCAACTTGAATGATAAAGTGCCACCAAGAGAACCTCAAAACAACCAAAATAGAAATAGAAATTAGAGTTATAGAAGAGAAAACAATCACGATAAGCAAAAATAAAGTGGCCAACAGGTTAGACCTCCCTTCCAACAAAACTGTGTGGATCAATATGAGGAAGATAGGGAGATGAAAAGGTTGGGAGAAGCTCATGTAAACTTGATTGGATCAGACAATGGGGATGATTTTTTCCTCACTGAAGAAGAACAAGGTTTCTTCTCTGATCAAAATACAAACACCTATGAAGATTCTGATGATTATAGATTGGGGTTTGAAAATGAAATCATGGAGGTACACAAACAATATGATCTTAGGAGCAAAGGGAACGTAGACAATTCAAAAGATAAGAACACTAGCACTGCTTTCAAGACAAACGTAGAAAGTTAGCCTAAGAATACAACAGACAAACCCATCATTTTGGCTAAAAAACTAGATTTAAACAAAGAGAAAAATAGCCAGCCAAATGTTGAATAGAGTACCCCTAGCACTTCATCTAGTGGTCCTAACAAAAATGTCCCAATTTCCAGTCCAAAAAAATTTCAGCAAATCAAAACTACTGAAAGGAATTCAATTGAAAAAATAGATGTAAATATGAACAAGTCAATTGTTCCTTTCACCCTTGAGGGAGAGATTGCAAAGATAAAAGTTACCATCTCCCTAGTTGAACTAGTAACCCAAGAAGTGTACAAAAACCAAGTTTTAAAAGCTTTGAACCTAGGAAGTGATACTAACACCTTAAACTTGAAAAATGACAAGCTTGAGTTGTTGTTTGGTCTAGAAGTTGAAGGAAAATAACAAGAAGGGGTTGTCCCTCCCTTCTATGTTAGTTTGAACATACATGAGAAAATTTTACACAATGCCATGTTAGATTCTGGAGCTTCACACAATCTAATGCCCAAGGTAGTAATGGAAAGCTTAGGCTTAGAAATTACTAAACCATACAAATATTTGTATTCCTTTGACTCAAGCAGAGTCAAATGTTTGGGTTTAATCAAAGATTTATGTGTTAATTTAGCTCAAATCCCTGCTAAGAGTCTAGTAATGGATATAGTTGTAGCTGACATTCCCCCTAAGTATGGCATGCTCTTATCAAGATCATGGGGAGCCAAACTTCAGGGAAGCCTTCAAATGGACATGTCTTATGCCACCATCCCTGTTTTTAACCAAAACAGAAGACTATACAGGGAATCTCACATGAAGTACATGGTGAGCAACATAGATAAACCAAACAACTCTCCAATCTATTCTATTCAATCAAGTTTAGATTCCTTTATCTTGTACAACGAAGATGAAATTACTCAACAAGAAAAGGAAAACATAGACCCAACCAGTTTACCAGAACAATCAGAACTTCCCTCAAATCAGATACAAAACATTGGCAATCAACAGCAACAAGAAAATGAAAATGAGGCAAATATACTTTGGACAATAAAATTTGATGGATCCTGTAATAAAACAAGTGCAGGGGCAGGTGTTTGGATTCAAAATACGAATCAGAGTTTTTCATATAAATTAGATTTCCCATGCACTAACAATATTGCTGAGTATGAAGCACTTCTCCTAGGCTTACAATTGCTTAAACAATTAGAAGCCCAAAAGATATCAATCTTAGGAGATTCTGAACTTATCATCAGACAAATCAAAGGAGAATACTCAGCTAAAAATCCAAGGCTTAGGGAATATCAGAATGCTGCCCTTGATTTATTGAAAACCTTTGAAAAGTATGAACTCATTTTCATTCCTAGAGCACTAAATCATCTAGCAAATGAACTCGCTTTCAATGCCAGCAACTGCCAAATACCTGAGATAAATGAACAACTTAGTGGAAAGGTAAAACACAGGCCTGTAGTGCCTGATAATGAAGATCACTACCAGGTTTTTGATTCTGACGAACATATAGATGATTTATTAAAATCAGAAAATGATTTTTCCATGCCAATATCAGAAACCAGCCATAAAGAAAACTGCTTATATATTGAACAAATCCCAAAAGTTGAAATAACGCATTCTGCTGATATAAATCATTGTGAGAATCATTTTGAGGCAGAGTTAATTGACAACGCAGACCAAGAAGACTTGGAAGTTTTACAATGCAAGAGCGATACAATTCCAAGAGGTCTCACACCTTTAGAACACCTTTTTGACTTTAACGATGTAGCCAAAGAACTAAGAATGGAGCTTGTGGAAATAGATGTAGAAGAACATAACATAGGCAGCCTAACAGAACCCAAGATGATTAAACTGTCTAGCACTATCCCAGCTCACATAAAATTGCAATACATAGAGCTGTTCAAAGAGTTTAAAGATGTTTTTGCTTGGGGATACAAAGATCTGAAATCTTATGACACTAGCATCATTCAGCACAAGATTCCTTTGAAGGAAAATCAAAAGCCATTCAAACAAAAACTAAGGAGAATAAACCTTGTTTTACTACCTTTAGTTAAGGTAGAAATTGAAAAGATGCATGATGCTGGCATTATAGTGCTAATTAGATATTCAGAGTGGGTATCAAACTTAGTTTCTGTTAGGAAAAAGACAGGGGAAATCAGGCTCTGTATCGACTTCAGAAATTTAAATAGAGCCTCTCTAAAGGACAACTACCCCTTGCCCAATATGGACCATATAATTCAAAGGGTAGTTGGGTCAAAAAGGATATCACTCTTAGATGGGTTCTCGGGTTACAACCAGGTGTTAGTGCTCCCAAGTGATCAAATCAAAACTGCTTTTACCACACCTTGGGGCACCTTTATGTATGTCAAAATGCCTTTCGGATTGATGAATGCAGGGGCCACCTTCCAAAGGGCCATGGACATAGCCTTCTCTAAAGATATTGGCTATTTCATAATCATTTACCTTGATGACATAACCGTTTTCTCAAAAACTGATGAAGAACATTTGATTCACTTGAGAAATTTTTTTGAGAAGTGTAGGAAATTTGGCTTATCTTTGAATCCCAAGAAGACACTCTTTGGTCTCCAAGAAGGTAAAATTCTTGGCCATATAATTTCAGAAGAGGGAATCAAAATAGACCCTACAAGGATAGATGGCATATTACAAATCAACCATCCAAGAAGCCTCAAAGAATTACAATCTTTCATTGGAAAGATTAATTTTTTGAGAAGGTTTATCCCCAACCTTGCTGAGCTATTAAAAAACATTACAAACATGCTTAAGAAAGATGTAGGTGTAAAATGGACTTTACCAGCTAAACAATCATTCGAACTGGTCAAACAAGCTCTTACCCAAACACCGGTCCTGATTAGTCCAGATTTTACCAAAGATTTTTACATCTTTTCTTTTGCATCTGAGCATACAATAGCTGTAGTTTTACTTCAAAAGAATGATTTGGGGCAAGAACAACCAATATCTTTCTTTAGTAGGGCCTTAAGAGATGCTCCTCTCAAATATAACATCATGGAGAAGCAAGCCTTAGCATTAGTGAAAGCATTAAAATACTTTAGGGTCTATATTTTACACTCTCACATAATTGCTTTTGTTCCACATACTGTTGTCAAGGACATTCTAAGTCAAGACCCTGATGGTAAAAGGGGAAAATGGATTGCAACTATTCTTGAATATGACTTAGAAATCAGGCCCACCAAACTAGTTAAAGGGAAAGGATTAGCAAAACTTATGGCTGAGTCTAACTTCGAAGCACTAGACATGAATATGGTAGATGTGTTGGAAGAAATAGAAGAATCTACTGCTCCTTTCATTGAAGAGACATTTCTGAATTCTCCTTGGTATGCTGACATTATTTATGTGCTTTTATATTTGAATGCCCCTCCTTCTTTGTCTAAAACTAAAGCTATATTTTTGAAACAAAAAGCTTTGAGTTATTGCATCTTAGATGGGGTATTATATTGGAAAAATGCTGTTGGAATTTTGCTTAAATGTTTACTTGAAGATGATGCAGGAAAGATCATGCATGAGTTGCATGAAGGAGAATGTGGGGGACACCTCTACTAGAAGGCCACAGCAAACAAAATTCTTAGATCTGGTCACTATTGGCCTACCCTTTTCCCAGACACTCTGAAGTTAGTCATGTCTTGCCATAAGTGTCAAATTTTTGATGGCAAAAGAAAACTCCTTCCCTTACCATTACATCCTATCAGAGTTGAGGCACCTTTTCAACAATGGGGTTTAGACTTCATTGGGGAAATTCACCCATCTTCCTCAGCCCAACATAAGTGGATCCTCATGGCCACTGACTTCTTTACCAAGTGGATAGAAGCTATACCCTCTAGAAATGCTAATGACTCTGCATTATAAAGTTCCTTGAAACAAATATCCTATCCAGATTTGGTTGTCCCAGAAAAATCATAACAGATAATGTTGCTGCTTTTAAATCTAAGAAAATGGTTGATTTCTGTTACAAATACCACATTACCTTGGGCCATTCTACTTCCTACTATCCCTAAGGAAATGGATTAGCTAAATATTTCAACAAGAGCCTCATCAATATCATCAAAAAGTTGTTGGAGCAGAATCAGAAATCATGGCACAGTAAGTTGGTTCATGCCTTATGGGCTGATAGATTAACTACAAAGAAGTCAATAAATATGTCCCCCTATCAGCTGGTCTATGGCATGGATGTAGTCTTCCCCACCTCATTAGGAGTTCCAGTCATGAAACTCCTTCAAGAAGTGCAGATTGAAGAGAATGATATGCAGAGGAGAATCAACCAAACAATCCATTTACATCAGACCAGAGAAGAAGTCTATGAAAGAACACAGTTAGTCCAAGAAAATATAAAGAAGCTATTTGATAAGAGGACTAAGAAAATAACTTCCAAATTGGAAATGTTGTTCTTAAATGGGATTCAAGAAGAGAAGAGAAGGGAAAACATGGCAAGTTTGAGAACTTGTGGAAAGGGCCCTATATTATTCATGCTGAGAGGGGTCACAATGCATTTTTCTTGAAAGAATTGAATGGAGAAGATCTGTATGGAGGTCCTGTCAATGGCAGGATGCTAAAGCATTACTTCTGCCAAGAGTCATGAGTTTCAAAGCATTTTATTTTTCATTGTAAATATCATAGTCTGAACATTGCATTCAAAGTTAGGAAAATAAAAATACAAAAACAATAGAAAAGAGAAAAGAGGGTATATTGTAAAACAAGAAAGGTACAGCCCCATACCAAAAAGAGAAAAAAAATCTGAAAGTGTGCAAGCTCAAATTCGACTCCTAAAAAACACACTCCTAGTTATTCATACAGCCTAATCATGACTAATTAGTTTTAAATTTTATGCTGATAGGTTAGTGAATAGATCAACCAAATAGCATAATCTTGGCTTATCAGTAAGATAGATCATGTTACACCATTTTTTGGTCATCTAACCTACTATCATTAGATGGACCCATGAACCACAAGCCCATGAAAATCATGGCACAGTAAGAGATGGTGAAGGAAGTTTTAATTTTTCAAATATTAAGCCTTCACATTTTGTTTTAAATTTTCTGCAAAATAACAATCTATGTGCAGCTTGTTTTTATGCCATAGATGAGCTACAAGTTAGACTGTTCAATCCTAGCTTGTTTTCTTTTTAAATTTCTATTTTTGAATGTAGAGAATGAAAGTCTGTCAGACAGTCTAATCCTGACAGACAGTAGTTAGGTAGAGAAGCTTATGAACTCAACTGTTTAAACTGAGTTCATGGAGAAATAAGGATAGACTTAGATTAGTTTTTTTCTTTTCAAAAGAATAAAATGTTGTTGAAGAGAGTTTGCTAGTCTAAAT
The DNA here is from genome assembly GCA_034641835.2 of Pinus albicaulis. Lineage (NCBI taxonomy): Eukaryota > Viridiplantae > Streptophyta > Pinopsida > Pinales > Pinaceae > Pinus > Pinus albicaulis. Next base: position 43,317 of record JAXQQM020063983.1, on the reverse strand, counting down.
GCACTCTGAAAAGAAGAAAAAATGTTAGGATCATTAGGAATGGGTAGGTAGACATGATTGTTTTGATAGAATTCCATTATTTCAAATTGCTGCAGAGATCATAAAAAAGAAAGGATGTTGGTAAATGGATTAAGACATTGGTTTAATGAAAGCCAAAGATTTGCAGCTGAGGTTATAGACACCTAAAAATAACCAACTGTCCTCCCCAAGTGGAGCCACTGTTAGCCACCTATAAATTTTGTTATACCAAGAGGTGACTAATTTTGTTCTTCAAAACACCAAGAGATAATTCCCCTTTGAGAACCTATCATCCTTGAAGTTTTTATGAATATAACTAATACTTTATTTAATCTTCACTACTGTTTCCATTTTAAACCTGAAAATTTTGTTGTTTTCCTGAAGAAAAAGACTGCTGAAAAACCCACTTTCCCTTCATTTTTCTCCTCCTTTCATTCATAATTAACCTCCATTTTTATCCCCTTTTTCCTCATAAAATTCCTTCATTTTCCTCATTTCCTATTTTCCATTCATAAAAACCCCTTTGATAAGGTTTAAAACTCCTTTTTTACCTTTTTGGAAGCTTTCAAAATCCTTTGAAATACTTGAAAAATCATAAAAAACAACCTTTTTGTGCTAAGGCCTTAAGCCCTTTTGGCCCTAGCCCCCAAACCACTTCCCCACCATATAACCCGCACCCAAGACCAAGAGTTAAGTCCCGAGCGCTAATCACAATCAGAGGTTTGCGATGGGCACATTTCTTTGTTTAAAGGAAAAAATCCCGATGCGATTTGCCCCTTTTCTTTTTAAAACCCCCGACTCCTCCGCTCTCCTTCACGTAACCCAGAGCCTGCAATTGGGCACTAAAACATAATAAAAACCTTTTCCAAACCTTTTCCTCCTTTATATTTCATAAAAAATCCAATTTCCTGACTTTTTCATTAAGTCTGATGGTTCATTGGTTGGGCGAATGCCAACCGTTTATCTAAAACCGATCAATGGTCTTCAGGATCTTGCATCGGAGTTTTTCATTGATGCGTTTAAATATGTTTATTGCCCCCTCTGATTGGCAACCTTCCAATGGTTTCCCAGCCATCGATCTTTTCCACCATACCCACATCCGATGGTCCACATCGCTCCATTCCAAAGCCCTTTCCTCTGCTTTCATCCCACCGATTCATTCTCGACCGTCGATCTGATCGTCAGAGCAACGTCGGTCCTTGTTCAATCGCATCGACGCTTTTATTTGTGAATTTCCTCTCTCCCCCGCCAATCGATGACCCCTGATTGGATCTGGGCCATTCATTTCAACTCATCCAACGGTCCAGATCAAAGCTTGCACCCTTTGTTAATTTCATAAAACCCGTTGTATAAAGTCGTTCGGTAAAGATCCGCCATTGATCTCTGCAGATCAACGGTCCACAATCACCCTTTCTCCATCCGACCCCCCGTCTTTAATTGTTTTCATTAACCCCAAGATTACATCTGCGTCATTGATCTGTTTCATCCAACGGTCCATATTCAGCCCGATAGGCCAAACTCCTTTGGGTCCTACCTTTCCCCAGATCAAATATCCACCATCCATTTCCCTGATCTAACGGTCTAGATTAAAACCGCCATGACTCTGTTCCACCTTCTTCCACCCCCGCATCTTGTCTTATCGCACTCAAAAATCCACCGTTGGATCTGCCCACCCTTCATCCAATGGCCAAGGACCCATATCGCGTGATTTTGTGTCCGATGGTAATGTTTTAAATTTACGTGATATGGGCGGTTTTAAAAGGCCACGTGTCGCCCAGAAACGCATATCGCTTTCAAAAAGGCAATACCGCCTTTCTCCCTTTTCATCGCGTGAAACCGACAGTTTCTTCAGCCGAAACCACCATTCCCATTCCCGTTACATTCTCTCGTAATAGTTCTCTGCCATTGATCTCTGAGATCTAACGGTCCCAGTTAAATCTCGCTTTTTAATTCATCGCCCTCCACCCATCCTCCAAAGGACTTCGTATGTCATTCTCCGTCGTTGATCTCTGTGGCCAATCTCATCCGACAGCCCAGGTTATTTCCGAAACCCCAAAATTCGTTTAAACCGCATTTTCCTTCCGCCTAAGGTTTTTCGCCCATTTCCTTGGTTATTTCTTCCATTTCATTATAACATAGCCCCTCTACATTATATTTTCCCGATCAATCTTCACCATTGATCTTTGCAGATCTACAGCCCTGACTTGATCTCCTCACTGTTTATTCAACCACCTCCATATCTAACCCCGGCAAGCAATCCTTGCTGTCGGATGCTTTCATCCAATGGCCACACTCAAACCTAAACCTCCGAAGAAGTTTAAACCTTTTCCCTGCAGGATTTTTATAACTTTTCTATGTTTTTGCAGGTTTTAAAAGGTTTCTCAGTTATTTAAAAATAAATCAAAAGCCAGGGATGACGATCCCCCAGGCCTTTATTTTACAAAGTAAATCATTCCACAGGGTTCCAAATTATATTTTATTAGTGCCTCATGAGCACTGATGCCTTTATGCAACCTCTGCACGCCTGCAACAACAATAGAAACACAGCAAACACCGCAGCCGAAGAGTATCAGTTTGACAGGATGAAGAAAAAAGAAAAAAGCCTATTTGAAGACTATTAACATAGTTTTGGAAGGATTAAGGCATTAATTCGATTAATCAAAGACCTGATCCACAATTGAAGACAGTTTGAAGACTAGAAGACAGAAATTAGGCTTCATTAAGCCTAAAACACAGAACTCAAGTAAATTAAAGGTGTTTTAGGTTAAAACAATAATATCTATCAGTCTGAGAAGCCTCCAATGCCACATCATAGGCTAATTGAATCCTCTGCAGCTACCAAGAGACACTTGCAGCCTCAAAGCAATAGAAAAAGGCCTAGTTATTGCCATAATAGAAGATATTTATCTAAAGACAGCTGAACAGTTATTACCAAAGAAAGAACAAATTCTCAAACTGTCAGCAGAGTTATTACAAAGATAAGAAATAGGCCTCGAAGTCAATCTTTTTGCCCTGTGAGTTTAAAAATACATAAACAGAGTAAATAAACAGAATCATAATTCAATGCTCTCCTGCCTTAGGCCTTGCATGGTTTTCGAGGTTTGGAGCTGCATTTAGTGTATAATTTATTGCATTTTAAACCTAAAGCTCCTCCACCTCCTCATTCCTTCTATAAGTACTTCTGTAGAAGATGAGATACAGGTTGGTTGATCACTAGTTGTAATACTGAAACTCTCTGAAATAATACATAGTCTGATGAAGTTTAAGAAGAAATTGAAGTCTTGGAAGCCCTGCTGATGTTGTTGCATGCTTGTTCTTGAGAAGGCTCTATCATTGGATCCATGAGCTTGGTTGTTGGTGAAGTATTCTGAATTGTTTAATGTTTTCTCCTGTTTTCATTTTGTTCCATAATTTTTTACTATAGTAGGATGAAATTTTTAGGCTAAGAAATGACTCCTGGAAGCACCTTAGACCTGTTTATCCTTCACTGTTTTATGTTTTCTTCTGCTGAGGTATTTTAGAGTCTTTAATCTCTCTCTTTAGTCCTCATGCTTGTTTATTTCTCTAATAGTTTGAATAGTTGGTTTCAACATGATTTATGGTTCTCCCTGCTTGTCTGTTGCCACTTAAAGGCTGTTATTGAAGTCTCCCTTTGAAGTATCTTTGTTTATAGTGAGCCAAGGAGGTCTGTTTTGATCATGCCCTTTGTCCTTGCTTAAACAGTTGTCTTAAAGGTCTTTTATAGTTGTGATCATAGATGTATTAGGTGTTCCCTCTTCTATGACTGCAATTATCAATGAATCTTTTATGTTTTCTAAGTCATTTGAAATAAAATCTTTGAGGAAATAGGGTGTTCCCCGAATCTTAGATTTCATTTTGAAAGTTGTCTTGAAGTCATTATTTGCTTGAAGAATATTTGCAGAATTTATGGTTAGCCCTGTTTATCAAATATCTCTTTATTGTTCAAGTTATGTTTTCAAGTTCCCTTTGTTGAGAATTCAATTTCTCTTTCCAAATCATTGATGTCCATCTCATTCCAAAAACCAAAGGATCTTGTGGCCAAGTTAGATTTTCCCTTTGATATCCCATATCCATTGATAAGTTTTTCATAACCTCTTATTGACTCCATTGCCCAATGAATCAAATGTTTCTCCGTTCTACATATCTTTCCTAGACCTTTCATGTTCTGCTATATCAATTCATCCAACCAACCAAACAAACAAAAACCTACACTTAATAACTAGTCTAAAACCAATACTTAAAGCACACAAGATAAACCTTTGCAAACAAATATTCGAGAGATCCCTCTCTGAGAACATGAGGACTAGATCCTGGGACTCTAAAGATTGGTTATGATGTTGCCTTGTCTTTTGATTTTCCAAACTATCAAAACACGGGACACCAACAAGGTTCATGTTTGGTGGACCAAAATCTCCTTAGTTGGGAGGAATGATCCAGGTGGATCTAGAGACACGTAGAAGTCAAAGAGGGCTTAGGATAGCTCGAAAATCAAAGTGGCCAGACTTTTCCTAAACCAATACCAAATCGTAGTCATTTTTTCCCTGATTCTAATGGTGTGTACAACACTCAAATCTGATTTCATATGATGAATATATGGTTGGTAAAATTTGCAGTTAAAGTGGACAAGTGGGCTAGGTTTAAGGATCCTACAAATTGACCGAAGAAGTGGCATGGAACTTGGCTCCAAAAAGTGGGTGAATTTGTCAAACGTCTAATTTTACTAGTATCCCTTAATGTTGGAAATGCAAAGAAGACAAGGAATTGATATCAAAGTTCATCCAGGAGGGACTAAGTCTTCGGGCCCTGCTCAATCAGTGGGGAGGCCCTCTTTCATTAAGTGGCAAATAAAATGGAAGTACAAGCATCAATGAGAAATTACACCCTTATACCTCCATAGCTGAAAGTGCCCAAAAATTGGATACCTCTGATGAAGAAATATACATCGCCATTGGATTCGTGGCACCGAGAGGTGAAAAATCCATATAAAAATTGGCTCATTCATGGTTCCACCCCCCTCCTGTAAGGTGCTCAAGGTTCCAATTTGACTCATACTCTGTGTCGCTCTTGGCCTGCCTAGGCGCACTTCTGAATTGAATGGTTTAAATATCTAAGGGTGGGCAGACTTCACCAAGTCTACTGTTGGAGAGTTGGTTTGAGATTCGAGTGTGAGGGAGAGGGTCAGGCAGTCAAACCCCGCCCCCTCCATAAAAAGGTGGAATCTCGTTTTAAAAATTTGTGCATATTTTTAAATAAGGGTAATTTGGGGCAGCCGGATCTGCATCGGGTGGCCCACCCCTTAACTCTCACCGGTGCTCTGTGTACGTGGAGTGTGGAGTGGTATGGGATGGGGTGGCAGGGTTGGCAACGCGTGCCCCACCCGCAATGTTTATTGCAATGTATATATGTGGTGGGCAGTGGGGTCATGGTCATTGGCCCACCCCTTTTTTTAATAACATTTTGTTTTATAGATCCATTGGGTAGGGCGGGGGTCATGGCCCACCTACCATTTTAAAATATTTTTTTCGATTTTCAAAAAACAACCTGTCTTTTTCAAATCTTCTAGAATTTGACCGACGGAGTCAATTTAATGGACCAACAATTTAGCCCAGAATCCGGCCAGAGTTGGCCGGAATCTGGTGGTTGGATTTCTAAAAATTTGTCACCTCCTTAAGCTGCCACATCACCAATTCAACCTTTAAACTTTGACTGCTTCTAACTCCTCCATACAGACTCAGAATTGAGTGCTGTTTGCGCCGTTGGAATAAAAAAGATGAGATATTTAACTTGACACTGAGTTTTCCACATTTTTGACACTTTTATTTTTGAGCCTTTGTACTTAAGCCACTTGTACTTGTACCTATACGATCCTCTTGGATCATTCCTCCCCACTGAGGAGCTTTTGTACCACCAAAAGCATTAACACAATGAACACATTGTTTGTCCATTCAAAACCACTCTTTCAATATCCTACATGCAAATGTGGTACATCATTTTCAACCATACACACACCGCACATGACTCAACAACCCCTCACATGCCAAGAGTTTATAGAACACACTCATTGGCCAAGGATTACATAAAAACAACCAATACCTCAACTACTCCTAATAAAAGGCCAAAACATCATTTTTTCGTTTTGAAGTGATGGGAAACATACCATCACGTTTACATTTACTTGCAACATATGATTTACAATTTTGGCCATAACAAGCTACTACCTCTAAAAAACCCAGCTCAATAAAGCAGACCACCATGAATGTGGTGGATTCATTTGTTGAACATGTTCACCTTTTGGCTCCTCTATCGATGCTTCTGGGGCATGGATCGTTGGACACGTGGCTTTTTGGTGTCCCATTTCGTTGCAATGAATACAATGATTCTTTTTCCTCCAAACTTTCCAGATTGTCTTGGAGCACTTTTCCCTGGTGTTCCTTCGATAAGTTTTCATGGAACCCTCACTATCGTTGGAATGTGAGGAAGCAATTTTGTCATCTATCGCTGGTTGGTCACTAGCTGTGTAAGAGCTTTCTCCAACTTCCTTCTTGGTGTATCTGAGTCCTGCATGACGCGGAAATTCCTCGAATTCGATGGGGTTTATGATGCCTTGGCCATTGATGCTGAGGCCCTTTCCCTGATACCCCATCTTCTTCAACAGTTTGGATCCGATCTCTGTAGTATTTTTTCAAAAGTAGCATATTCATCATCATGAAAAGTACATGAAATTGAAGGGTTTCTTTTTACCTCGGGTTGGTTATGTCGCAAATTTTCCAAGGCCTCATCCTTAGCTTGCAATTGGCGTAGTAACCTATGTTTTTCTTCCTTTTCTTCTTGTAGAAGCCTCCTTAGCTCAGTGTTCTCTGCTTGGATGCTTTGGTTGATCTCCTCAAGTTCTTGGAGCCCTACCGCAAGGAGTGTCCTTTCCATATTTGGTGCCATGTCTATTGAAATTTTTGTTTCATCGCCTGAATCGAAACCCAAGACTATGGGTCCCCTTGATGTGATCCCAATGGTTGCAAGCTTCATTTCATCGCTAGAACCAGACCCAATGTAAATTGGTCTGCCTAGTGCAAATCCTGCAGCTGTGACCTTCTCATCTTCCTATGATTCAGAATCTTGGTTCTGCTGCATGGTGGCAGCGGTCTTCTGCTTCCCCTTTTTGTCATTCCTCTTAGGTCTCAACTCAGGGTGCAACTTCTAGTAACTTTCCTTGTCATGTCCCTCTTTCTCACAATGTGTACAAGAGGGATTTTCTCCCCTTCTCTTGGCTACTGTAGTTCTTTTTGGGTGGTCATTTTGTTGATGCATTCCCCTGCTTTTTAGATGCATGTTCTTCACACTGGCCTCATCGATGGTAGGAGGCTCAAACAATAATAATGAATGTCTTATGTAATTATGCAGAGAACCAATATACTTGGTCACAATATTTGGTGAATCTAATGGAATGCCTAAATTCAATGCTTGTTTTCTAAATTCTTCAGTGAAGTCTTGTACATTTTGACCTCTACTTTGCCTTAGGTGTTTCCACTCCATTAATGCCTTTTGCTTATAACCCAAAGGGTAAAATTGGTTTTTCAATGTGGAAACAAAATTTGACCATGAGGAAAGAAGGTTACCCAAATTATTTTTTCCTTGCAATTTGCTCTCCCACCACATAAGAGTGGTGCCATTCAGTTGAAGAGAAGCCAACTGGATCTTTGCCTGGTCTTCCTCGATATATTGAATCTTGCAATAGGCTTTAATTTTCCTAATATAGTTGTTAATATTTTCTTCATTACTTTCGCCATGATACATGGGAAGATCAAATTTGACATCTAATTTAAAGAAAGGTTTCTTACATGCAATTCCTGAATTCCTATGATGATGATGAGAAGATGATGAGGAACTTCCACTCGCGGAAGGAGAAGATGGTGGATCCCCTCCACTGTCTCCATGCGTGAAACCTTCCCCTTCTAGAGCTTTTTCTCCTGCACTTTCTAGTTTCTCAAGCCTTGAGAATAGCTTCTCGACTTGATCTGCCATGGTGTAGAATGTCTTGCAGAATTTTAGCTCCTCCTAATTTCTAATATCATCATCCATGTTTCTTCTTTGATGTGCATGTTCCGCTTCGAGATCAAAAAAATTTAGTTTCCTTTCGCCTCTTCGTAGCCTATTTATAGTTAGAATACAAACATGCAATTCACATCTACAAAGACCTGCTCTGATACCACTTGATCCAAAATATTTAGCTTTGAGATGGATTAAATAATTACATGTAAAATTTCATCTTAACCATGAAACTTAAAAGGCGTGAACATAAGAAGAGAGAAACACATAAAATCATGCAAAGAATACAAGGAATTGATATTGGATTTCATCCAGGAGGGACTACGTCTCTAGGCCCTACTCAATCAATGGTGAGGTAATCTTTCATTAAGTGGAAAATAAAATGAAAGTACAAGCATTAATGAAAAATTACACCCTTATACCTCCATAGTTGAAAGTGCTCTAAAAATAGAGACCTATGCTAAAGAAATGGACAACATCGTTGGATTCGTGGCACTGAGAGGTGTATAATCCATATAAAATTTTTCTAATTATGATGCCAGACAAATATGGCCCCTCTAAAAATGGGCTCAGTGCATGGTTCTGCCCCCCTCCTGCAAGGCGCTCAAGGTTCCACTCTGTCTCATACTTCGTGCTGCTCCTGGCTTACCTGGGTGCACTTCTGAATTGAATGGTTTAGATATTTAAGAGTGGGTGGACTTCACCAAGTCCGCCGTTGGAGAGTTGGTTTGAGATCTGAGTGTGAGGGAGGGGGTCGGGCAGTCAAACCCCACCCCGTCCATAAAAAGGCGAAATCTCATTTTAAAAATTTGTGCATATATTTAAATGAGGGTAGGTTGGGGGGGCTGAACTCGTATTGGGCAGCCCACCCCATAACTCCCGCCGACACTCCATGTACGTGGAGTTTGGAGTGGTATGGGATGGGGCAATGGGGTTGGCAACCCGTGCCCCACCCGCAATGTTTATTGCAATATATATATATATATATATATATATCTGTGTGTGTGTGTGTGTGGTGGGCGGCGAGGTCATGGTCGTTGGTCCACCCATTTTTTTAAATAATATTTTGGTATATAGATCCATTTGGTAGGGCTGGGGTCATTGCTTGCCCTACCATATATATATATATATATATTAAAAACAACCTGTATTTTTCAAATATTCTAGAATTTGACCGAAGGAGTCAATTTGATGGACCCATAATTTTTCCCGGAATTTGGCCGGAGTTGGCTAAAATCCGATGGTCGGATTTCTGAAAAATTTTCGTCTCCTTAAGCTGCCACATCACCAAGTCAACCCTTAAACTTTGACTACTTTTGACTCCTCCATATGGACTCTGAATTGAGTGTTGTCTGCATCGTTGGAATCAGAAATATGAGATCTTCAACTTGACACTAAGTTTGCCACATTTATGACACTTTTATTTTTGAGCCTTTGTACTTAAGACACTTGTACTTGGACCTGTACGATCCTCTTGGATGACTCTTTTCCTCTAGTGTGTGGTTTAGTCCCTTGAAGAACATTGGCCCTAGCAGTGCCATTGTTCTTCAACCTTCACTGGATTGACATTGCCATCTTATTTTTACACTTTGGATTTCATTTTTTATTGCTTTGAGTGTGTTTTTGTTTGGGTTTTGTTTCCCTAGCTATTTTTCTTTTGGAGTGCTTTGCATTCCTACTTGGGATACTTCTTTTGGTATCTTTCTTGGTTTCATTTTTGGTGTGTTTTTGGGTCATTAATTCAAAATTATTGGGATATCTTGCATTCATTAAGATTTAACAAAAAATGCATCTTAGTGGGCATTGGTGTGTTAAATAATCTCTTGCCCTCACATAGCTATCATTCATCGAATTGAAAATGGAAAAATTGCATATAGTTACAATAAGGTGACTAACTAAGAGTCCTACACACAATTTCAGTTTCACACCTCTTCCTGCTTGAGTAAACAACATTCATTAATAGTAACGCAATAATGAAATAAATTTGATTCATATTTTATTTTTATATTTAGTACACCAACATTAGCTTAGGCTAGGGTCTTGGATGTAGGAGTTTGAGTTCACCCATCCAAGACCACAAAATAAACTCAAAATCCTGAAGTAGGGAGTGAAAATCCATTTGCAGTAGTGCGGTATAGGAAGCCCTCCTTACAAGTGGGTTAAGCACAAGGTTACACTTGGGCTAAGAGTGGTGAAATGACCCATTTCGCTTAGTTTCAGGTGGCGCGATATAGCGAAATTAGTGATGAGGCCTTCATTAGGTATATTTTTAAGGGTTCACTGCCACTTTTTTAGCCTAATTATTCTCTCTCACATATTTAAATACATTTTTTCATGGTTTGCATAGTTAGAATGGTGTGTTAAAGTTTGTAATGACTCAAATCCTAATGTGGTGTAAATGCAAGAAGACGAAGAGAATCAATGCTATTTTGAGGAATATTCCACAATCAAGGGTCAGAGTAGACAACAGGGAGAGATTGTAGGAGGGTTGACCACCTACTTCTCTTCTAAATCTAGCCAATATCTCCTTGGGATTCCCTCCAAATAGCTCGAAAGAAAAGGCAGCCAAGAAAGTGGTAGATCAAAGGGAGACAAGCTTCACTTCTCTTAAGTCCCAACGGGACAAATCCCTCATTTTTAGTGATATGTTGGTAGCTACCCTCAAGCATAAATAGGCCAGAGCTATAGCTCACTAGGATTTTGATTTTAGTAGCATTTAGAGAGCTATTGTTATTTTGTATCAGACATTTTTGGTTTTTCATAGTTGATGTACAAGACTGATTATGCAATAAAATGATTATATGGTTCTTCCTTCACTGTGTTAGTTTCAGGGAGTTGAGCTTGTGGGTTAAGGCCCAATCCATTAGACTTTGTCTCTCTTGTATATTTATGTTTTCCTTTTCTTGTTGCAGTGATAGATCTTTCTTATTTTATGGTTATTAGCTTATAAAATCATCAAAAGTTGTGTGCCAAACCTCCCTCTCTTACCTCTTCCATAAGAGCTTTAGGAGGAAGGTATCTCATCACACGAAAAATATATTTTATGTATATGATTCCTTGAAGGATTAGGTAGTTTGTATTGTGTTTATCTTGGACATGCATAAGTATATTTATGGTTTGGTTACATAGGTAGATGTTACAAATTCAACTCATATTTTCCATCCTTTTATTGATTAGTTTGTTCATTGATAAATGCATAGGTAGATGCGTTGTTTGCAGGTGTGAATAGAGTAGCAAAGAAAGATCCCTCCAGCAAACCATCATGTAGTGACCACCCTCCATCATTAATTCTCATCCAAGTCTCCTATATCCCTGTTTCTTGAAGCCGTCATTTCATTGCCAAGACCATTTCTTGGTGAAAAATAGGCTCCTTAAGGATCTATGAGCTTGTAAAAGGGTTTGGTTACCCTTAATCCACCTAGATTCATCCATCCCTCACCTTTTCCAACCATTCTCTCACCATTTATGGCCTCCATCTATTCTCGGCCTATTTCCTATAGCAAACCAAGACATCCTCTAGCACTATAGGAAATCCTATAGCATATTCTTGTAACAACTCCAAACACCACCTTCTTCAATCTAAAATCACCCCTTTGCTCCACCTGAACCTTACCAAGCCATCAATATACCTTTTTCTCTGTACCCTTGGTCTAGGGACCCTCACAGCCCACCTTAGCTCCTCCTTCTTTTGCTGCAAAAACAGAATTATTTCCAAGTATGAGTAGGTTGTTTTTCAAATGCATCCTTAAGCATAATAGTTCAACATGAATTCTCTAGGAATTATTCATAAATGGATTCAACATGTGTGTCATTATCTAGTTTCATTTCCTACAATTTGATTGAGTAATTTATACTTTGAACGCTTTCTAGTGTAATTTCCTTTTTCCTGCAAGTAGAATAAGTGTGATTCTTTTCCTTCCTGCAAAATAGACAATAGTTAGATGCATCAGTTGATATAGAATTATTTTTTTTCCTTTGCAATAGAGTAATGGTCAATTTCTTTCTCAGTAATTAGGGTGTGTTTGGAAATGTGACAGATTTCCATTTCTAGAATAGTCTTAGTTTAGCGCCTCATTGTATGACTGCGGTGAGGATGGCATGAGTAGAGCTCATATGTTGTGCATATAGCACTGTCACCTCCAAGTTTATACGAACCCCAGGTTGATAAATTAAAGTTGAGTAGCCTCTGGGATTTGCAGTACTCTTGATGAAATAGCAGGGCTAACTACATTTTGGTGTCGTTTCTAGGGAGGTGTCTAAGTAGATGTTTGTTTCTACTTACAACATTCTTTTCTACTTACTATTTTACATTTAGTTTTAAAATATTGGAAAAACACAAAAACAAATTTTATTTTCATGCCCGATAGGAGTATGGATAACCAAGCCAATTTTTTACCAAAGTCCCCCACATCCCCACACAGACACCCTTCACTCTTCTTCATTAACTGGGAGGTATAAAACCCTCTAGGTGAACCACTTGAAAATTTTGAAGAACCTATTGGGGAAGAATAAGACATTGCTTACTAGAGGAACCTACTTCACCAATTCTAGTCATTGCTAAAACTAGGAATCAAGGAGTATTTCACATTAGGGAGACAGAGGGAAAAACTAGAATGAAAAAAATTAGTACCTCATCACTTCATCATTTCCATGGCCTTACTTTTGAGGATCCTAACACATTGATGTTTGAGTTTGTTGTTGTCTGTAGGATTTATGATTATGCCTCAGATGATCAGAAGTTAAAATTGTTCCATCCACCCTCAAGGATGCATCCTTTCGCTAGTTCATGGGTCTTCCTAGGGACAATATCACTACCTAGGAACAAAAGCAAGAATACTTCAATACCAAATATAAGGACTATTGAAAGTCCAAGGAAACCAAAGAAGAAATATTTAGGATGACCTTAGGACCTGATGAATCCCTGGAGGATTATGAAGAAATATTCCAACTGAACTATAAAATATCCAACTGCACCCTTGATCCCAGATCACTTAAATTGGTACTTCTCTGAGGGATAAAGGAGGAGGTGATAGAAACCCTTAATAATTTGTCTAGAGGAGATATATACCAGATATCTTATGAGGACATCAAGACTCTCTTTAGGAACCACTCTAGGGTAGCTAGGAAAAAAGGTAGATCTAGCCAAAGCATGACAAACACCCCTTCCTCTTTCACCTCCATCAAGGATGAACTTGGAAACATTTTGGAGGACTTGAAAAGTGAGATGTTTCACACCTTTTCTGTGCAAATGGAAACAATGTAGATCAAGAGGAAACAAGAGGAAGAAAAGAGGGCTTTATCTATATTTTTCCCTATATGTACCGGGAAGAAATTTAGAAATGAGTGTCTATTAAATGTCATCGAGGTTTTCTTGGTCAGTGAAAAGAACCATGCCACATATAAATTTCCATCCTTACATGGTCTTAAAGTTGTATATCAAGGTGGGGAAGGAGGACCTGAGTAGCTATGTTTCATAAATCAGAGAAGGCCCCAAGGGCCTCGGCCATACGAATAGGGAATTCAGGGTGCACCATACTCCTACTACCATGCCAACCAGAATGAACCTAGGAATTCTTGGTATACCTCCACTCCATCATGGCCTACACATCCTACTTGGACTTACGCACCTCCATATCCTTCACAACCTGTAAGCCAACCTTTTCAGCAATATGTTCCTCAACCACCTCCGTAAGAGCAACCCATCACAAGGATGGAGGCCCCATATTAACCAACCACTTGCTTTAATTCCTCCACCCAAAGTTTCCTCAGATGCCTACATAGTCAAATCTAAACCCGAACAACAAGAATGCACAACAAGTTTACAGTGAAGAAACATCCTACCTGACTTATGATATGGAGATACATGAAATTAACCATATATATGGAAGATTTCTCCTAGAAAATAATCCTCCATCTCCACTTGCAAAGGTTGAGGAGGAAAATGAAGAGAGCTACCCTAAGACCAATCAACCTCCTTTTCCTAAGCGACTAGCCCACTCAAGTCAGCACACCCCAAAAGAGACTGAACATCTGGGAGATCTGAAAATTTTTTCTGTAAGAATACCTCTTCTCCAGGCCATTAAATATGTTCCCATTTACAATAATCTAATCAAATAACAATGCTTTAAAAGGCCTAGGAGAAATAATAAAGACACCCACACCATCAATGTTGTAGGACAATTGTCTGACTTAATGTTGGCAAGGGTGATCTTCATGAAGTACCTAGACCCTGGGAGTCCAGTAGTATATGTACACCTTGATGGTGTCACTGTCCTACACACTTTTATTGATATTGGGGATGCCATCAATGTGATGACTAGGGAAACCATGCTTAAGATCAACCTCCGAGGAGCTTTGAGAAATACCACCAAAGTTATGCAACTTGTAGATAGATCCACGGTAGCTCTAGAGGGAGTTGTTGAGGATATTATGGTCTCGATTGAATCCTGGGAGTACCCCACTGACTTCCTGGTCCTTCAGCCAAAGACCAATTTTAATGGATATCCCCTCATTTTAGGAAGACCTTGGTTAGCCACTATCGATGCTTACATCAGTGGCAGGGCCGAAAACATGAATATAAAGAATGGACCCTTGTCCAAATCGCTGGTGTTATATCCTCCTGCCCAACCTTCCATTGACCATGACTTACCCCTATGGGTGGAAGATGAATAAGATGAAGATGAAGTATACCATACCATATATTACCCCATTTTTACTATATATATTGTTCTAAAATGGGGGGAATAGGATGAGGATTATCTCATTGAACACATCCTCCAAAGCTAGCCTCCCACTACCATAACACTTGATGACTTAGTAACATAATCTAAAATCCATCCTTCGATTGAGCTTCACACAGTTGACTCAACCTTCAAAGCCACCAAGGTTGTGGAATTTGGTCCATCTATATTCTTGAATATTAACTCATCTCTCCAGTCTGAATGTGAAAATTTGCTGAATAATGAAGTTTATTCCGTACGATTATCTTGGTCACACATCAATTCGAATTGCTTGCATAACACATAATCTTCTTCTACAAATTAATCATCACATGCGGAATAAAAACAAGCGGTATGCAATCATAAAACATCAGATCTTCACACACATGTTACACAGTATGTATGGGGAAAGCTTATAGCTGAAAACCCCCAGCTATTTGTTATATTATAAAGAAGAGAACATTCAGCAATACATAATACAATACTCCTCACAAGTACACAGTACTATCTCCATATGTTGAACACAAAACTAGCTAGATCTGAAACTAGTCACAGGTTCAAATCCTCATGTTGTCTGCCTGCCTCTACTACGCAATCCAAAGAGAGAATGGAGCCAAACCAAGTTTGAATTCACCTTGATTGAACTGCACAATCCTCATGGGCAATCTCCTCCACTGATTGTGCAAATCTCATGCACAACTGATGTCCAACTAATAGCACACCCACTCTTTCACCTATCTCCTCCACTGATCTTCACTGAACTGTACATGAACAGAGTTAACTGATGTGTTCTTTTAGTTGAATAATGAGTTAATAATTAGTGAATTAAATAATATTTAATTCACACCACTCATCTCTAGTGTAATAGCAGTTAAACTAATTACAACTAGTTCAACTAGTTAACCGGAACACAATCTCCATCAACTCCTCAATCAACTCCACCAAAACTCTGCCACATGAGTCTAACTGAAGTCCATCATGCATGAGCTCAACCAAACCCATGGGAATAGCATAATTCCTTTGTCGGTGCGTACTTCGCTCCAAGTAAGGTCAGGGCGGGGTACGCGAAGGCAGACAATGTTTTTAGTCCGAATAAATATTAAGAGCAAGTAATATTCGGCTGTTCCATTCTGAACGAGCGGGTCTAAAAACCAGACTTGGCTATGTGTCTAAAAATAGAGGTCCATCTATTTTTACCAACTCAATCAATCATCCAAGAATAGCATACTGCAGCTCCCGGTCCATGATCCATGTGTCTAAAAATAGACATAGTCTAAAAATAGACTTTGCGCCAAAAATAGCCTGCGGGCCCACTTAGTGAAGGCGACTTCATTTCACTAAGCTCCATCATCTTGTTGCATTTTCAACACTCCCTCTCAACAAGATATGGATTATCTGCACCCCCTATCCTGCCTCTGTGGTATTCGAATTTTCTCCTGGTGAGCTCCTTCGTCAAGATGTCAGCATCCTGATCCTCCGTGGGAACATATGAAAGTAACATGATTCTCCGCTGAACACAATCTCTGATATGATGGTACCTGATGTCGATGTGTTTGGATCTATCATGAAATACTGGATTAGCCGAGAGTTTAATGCAACTCTGGTTATCACAATAAATCACAGTAGGCTCCAAATGTGACCCGAACAACCCGACCAGGATCTTCCTCATCCATATAGCCTCGCATGCAGCCAAGCTTGCTGCCATGTACTCGACCTCTGCTGAACTGAGTGCTACGGATCTCTGCTTCCTGCTGTACCAAGAAACCGTGTGGGCAATGCTAGATCTTTCCCGAGGTGCTCTTTACGTCCATTGGGCTCACTGCCCAATGCGCTCCGTAAACCTCGAAGCTTCACCATCCTCCTACTCACCGGCCACCCCGGTCCATATCCGTGTGTATGAGATAACGCAATACATGTGCCGCCTACCTTCCGGAGAAGGGTTGGTAGGCTTGTATGGCTTGCGAAAAGGTTTCGTTAAGCGCATAGCATATATAGGGTCGTGTATTGACCAGATACAGAAGCGACCCCACCAACTGTCGATAGACAGTGGCATCCACTACCTCTGCTGAAGTAGCATCCTCCTTCCTCCAACCACCAGGAAGAGGAGTGTCAACAGGCTTGCAGCCTTGCATGTTGAACCTCTCCAGAATCTCCCCGGCATACTTGCCCTGAGAAACAAACAGTCCTCCGCTGCGCTGCCAAATCTCCAATCCCAGGAAATAATGAAGGATGCCCAGGTCCTTCATCTCAAACTCTCGTGCAAGATCCTCCTTGCATGAAAGTATCAACTGCTCGTCGCCAGTCAAAATCAGATCATCTACATACAATATGATGATCAACAGCTTCCCCTCCACCACAATCTGGTACAGGTTTGGATCCGCCTCACTCTTGGAGAATCCAAGCCCGGTGAAGTAGCTGTCTATCCGAGTGTACCAAGCACGAGGTGCTTGCTTCAGCCCGTACAGTGCTCTCTTGAGTCGGCACATATGCGACTCACTGCTGAAGATCTCAAAACCTTCAGGCTGCTCTATGTACACCTCCTCCTCAATAACTCCATTGAGGAACGCAGTCTTCACATCCATCTGATGGATGTGCCACCCCATCTGCGCTGAGAGAGCAAGGATCGTCCGTATGGAGGAATACCTTGCGACAGGTGCAAAGGTCTCCTCATAGTCGACTCCCTCTATCTGTGAGAAGCCTCGGGCGACAAATCTCACCTTGTACTTCTCCACACTCCCGTCAGCCGCCTGCTTCACCTTGTAGATCCATCGCGAACCCACCACTGATTTCCCAACCGGTCTTGGGACAATCTCCCATGCACTGTTCCCGACGATCGAATCATATTCCTCGATCATGGCATCAACCCATGCGGGTTCCTCCACAGCTTCCTCAAAAGAGGATGGCTCTGTCACAACACATTGACTCACAAGAGCCATGTATCCAGTGTACCGATCCGGTGACTGTCTCTGTCTGCGTTGTGTTGTAGGTGGTCCTACAACCTTCTCTGCATCCCGAGCCAGTCGCTCAGCTTCTGTAGTGCGCATGCGCCCTCTGATGGTTGGCGCTGCCTGGGTGGTTTCTTCCACCTCCTGAACCTCCTCTTGTGGCTGATCCACATCCGGAGACTCCTCCTTGGGAATTAACAGCTCCTCATCTGCATGCAAGTGTAGCTCCCTCTCAAGCGAACACTGCATGGCTTTCTCCTCCTGAAATTTTATATCCCGTCGCACAACAGTCTTGCGACTGTCTGACAAATACACCCGATAGTTGTGAGGTGTATCAGTGTACCCCACAAATATTCCAACCTGAGCAGTTGGATCCAGCTTCCTTCTCGCATCCTTCGTCACATGCATGTAGACAGGAGAACCAAAAATCCGCAAATGGGAAATATCAGGCCTCTTGCCAGAATAAGCCTCCTCTGGTGTACTCATGCCAAGTACCTTGTGAGGACAACGGTTCTGCACATACACTGCTGTATTGCATGCCTCAGCCCACAAGTGAAGGGGTAGGCCCCGATCATGCAACATCGCCCGTGCAGCACCCACGATCGTTCTGTTCTTCCGCTCAGCAACCCCGTTCTGCTGTGGGTTATGAGGTGCTATGAGCTCTCTTCGAATTCCTTCTGCGCTGCAAAAGTCCTTGAATTATCCAGAGATGAATTCACCACCATTGTCGCTCCTAAGAGCCTTCACCTTCTTCCTCGATTCTTTCTCAACCAGTGCCTTGAACTCACAGAACTTCGGGAGTCATAAACAACTATGCACGCAGGGCCTGATCCGGCTTGCTAAGAAATCGTAACAAATATCACGTGGCGCATGCTTTCTTTCGAAGCTACTGAGAAAGGACCACACACGTCTGTGTGAACTCTCTCAAGGATCGTCGTGGCGCGACTATCCTTCTCGTGAAAGGTGGCTTTCACATACTTTCCTAAGGTACATCCCTTGCACTGATCTGACTGCGCAAGTGTACCCTTAGGAAGCCCAGTAGAAATCTGCTGCAGTATCTTCAAAGCTCCATGGTGAAGGTGGCCCAATCTCTGGTGCCACAACTCGCCCTCATCATCCCGGCTCACCACTTCTCCCGCCTTGCATGCCATTGCTGTGCAGCCATCTACTTGCAACTGATAAATATTCTTGACTCGAACCCCTATCATCCGGGTCTCTCCAGTTGTCTTACTGCGCAAGAAAGCTTTTCCTTCGCTGAAGACCACATCATACCCCTTATCTTCCAACATCGCCACAGAGATCAGATTCTTCTTCAATCCTGGCACATGCATCACATCCTTTAATATGAAGGGTTTACCAGACTCCCTCTTAAAGGAAATGGTACCGATACTGGTCGCACTGTATCTACCATCATCGCCCATCTCGATGTGCATGCCAAGATCTTTGTCTTCCAGATCAGAAAACAAATCACGATCTCCAGTCATGTGAAAAGATGCGCCACTGTCCAAGAACCATACTGATCCCATCACACTTGATACCAAGCATGCGATCAACGAAAAATCTAGCTCGAACTGCGAGGCCAAAGCCTCTCCTGCTGCAGATCCGCCAGCCTTCTTGTTTTTCTTCTTCTGCGGACAATTTGTGGCATAATGTCCGTGCTAGTGACAGTGAAAGCACTTCACCTTGGACATGTCTTGCTTCTGCTTGCCCTTAGCACCGGATTGAGAAGATTTCTTTCTCTTCCCCTTCTTTGCTTTGGCAGCCAAAGCGCAGTTTTCTTCATCAGCCCCCTTTGATGAAGATCCATCCCTTGTATTTCGTCGGATCTCCTCTTGCACCAGATCAGACCACAGTCTTTCCCATCCGGGAAATTTCTCCCGACCATTGACACTATCTTGATATGCATGCCAACTTTTCGGAAGACCCAGGAGATCCAAGCTCACCAAGTCCTCATCCTCCACCGTCACTCCCACGCTTCCCAGTTCATCCCTGCATTGGGTGAACCTCGTGAGGTACTTGGGGATGCTCTCTCCTTTCTCCATCTTGATGTTTCTGAGTCTATCCTTGAGCGCCATCTTCCTCTGGTCACTCTTGCTCTGGTACAAATCTGTCAAGGCTTTCCACATCAAATATGAAGAAGCCTTTCCATGCAGGCTGGACACTATGTGATCCTTTACGCCCTCCAACAAAATCCTTCGACATTTTGCTTGTTTCTTTTTCCATGCTTCCACAACAGCAGCATCAGTAGAAGTAGGCTTTGGAATCTCTTTCTCCATGAATTCCAACAGCCCATAATCATCTAATACAGCCTCCATGCGGTCTTTCCATGCAACATAATTCGAACTGCCTTCCAAGGCATATTCTAGTCACAATCCGTTGAAAGACATTTTCACCGCGGCACCAAGAACACAAATCTGCAAATTCGAATTCCAAGAGCTGATAACTCAACCGCTTCCGATCTACACTTGAGAACAAATTATGTCCAAACCAGAGATTGACTGCAGGGGCATTTACCAGATATTTCACCTTCCGAAGAAGGATGAATCCGGAGGCTACCTGGCCCTCACTACAGGCTCTGTCCGAGGAAATAAGATGCAATCACCGTAATAGATCTTGACAATTAATTTCGCTCTGATACCATGTAGAAATTTGATGAATAATGAATTTTATTCGCTACGATTATCCTGGTCATACATCAATTCGAATTGC
Organism: Pinus albicaulis; assembly: GCA_034641835.2. NCBI lineage: Eukaryota > Viridiplantae > Streptophyta > Pinopsida > Pinales > Pinaceae > Pinus > Pinus albicaulis. The sequence goes on along the minus strand of JAXQQM020063983.1, from coordinate 22,862 downwards.
TTGCATAACACATAATCTGCTTCTACAAATTAATCATCACATGCGGAATAAAAACAAGCGGTATGCGATCATAAAAACATCATATCTTCACACACATGTAACATAGTATGTATGGGAAAGCTTATAGCTGAAAACCCCCAGCTATTTGTTATATTATAAAGAAGAGAACATTCAGCAATACATAATACAATACTCCTCACAAGTACTCAGTACTATCTCCATATGTTGAACACAAAACTAGCTAGATCTTAAACTAGTCACATGTTCAAATCCTTCTGCTGTTTGCCTGCCTCTACTGCGCAATCCAAAGAGAGAATAGAGCCAAACCAAGTTTGAATTCCCTTTGATTGAACTACGCAATCCTCATGGGCAATCTCCTCCACTGATTGTGCAAATCTCATGCACAACTGATGTCCAACTAATAGCACACCCGCTCTTTCACCTATCTCCTCCACTGGTCTTCACTGAACTGTACATGCACTGAGTTAATTGATGTGTTATTTTAGTTGAATAATGAGTTAATAATTAGTGAATTAAATAATATTTAATTCACACCACTCATCTCTAGTGTAATAGCAGTTAAACTAATTACAACTAGTTCAACTAGTTAACCGGAACACAATCTCCATCAACTCCTCAATCAACTCCACCAAAACTCCGCCACATGAGTCTAACTGAAGTCTATCATGCATGAGCTCAACCAAACCCCTAGGAATAGTGTAATTCCTTTGTCAGCTGCATGCCCCACATCCATGGGTCAAACTGAAGTGCCGCAAGAGAATAAGATAATGTTTTTAGTCCGAATATTATTAAGAGCAAATAATATTCGACTGTTCTATTTTTAGACAGGCAGTCTAAAAATAGACTTCGACCTATATGTCTAAAAATAGAGGTCCATCTATTTTTACCAAATCGACAAATCCTCCAAGAATAGCATGCTGCAACTCCCATTCCATGATCCATATGTCTAAAATTAGACATAGTCTAAAAATAGACTTTGCGCCAAAAATAGCCTGTGGGCCCACTTAGTGAAGGCGACTTCATTTCACTAAGCTCCATCATCTTGTTGCATTTTCAACAGCTGGTTGGCCTCTTATTGCTTCTACAAAAGTGTCAAGATAGCCCATTACCTTATGTGTAGACTTTGAAGCTGAATGGTAGTCTTTTTTGGAGATGATGACCTTGAAACACATGAAAACCTAATTGACTTAGTGGGGATTCTTTGACCTCTCTTTGACTGAAAATTGGTTTCGAATCTTCAAGTGTAAAAATAGAGTATTGATAAAGTGGTGTATTGAATATCCAAAATCCAATGTACTTGATTTATCTAAAGAGTCTACAAACATAGTTTAGATACCATCAATTCTTGATGTATTCGAGAAACACAAGAGTGAGTAGGTTTGTTGGTGATCTTAGGTGGCAAGTGGAGGAATTAGGTAAGCCAAAATGGAGTGCTAAGGTCAGGGGTGACAGAATATAGAAAAAATGAGTGGTATGAGCCTATGATGGGTCTTCTGGGATTGGTGAGCTAAGCATGACATGATGGGATAATGAAATAGTGAAAAAATTATCCTAAGGATAATGAAGGCAGTGAGATTTCTAGAACTCACAATATTCATGAATTTTGTTTCTAGAAATCTAGGATAAGAATTTAGTCATCTACAAAGGCAAAAATCACTGATGACTAATGGTGGCTCCACTTGGGGAGGGCAACTCCTTTTCAGCAGGTGTCCAGAACTTCAGATTTCCGGTTTTATGAAGACCAGTGCCTCATCCTTTGGGAAGATTTTTACTTTTTTTCATTTTCTGATGCTTCTTTGAAGTTGTAATCTCAATAATCTAAAAACATGATTAGCTCAACTTCATATTTACCTACCCAACCTACTTTCCTAACATTTTTTCTTCCTTGGGTGCACTTGAACTGGCAAACCCTTGACATTCTTTTTATTTTGAAAGCAAAAACAAACTATCTACTTTCTATCTTATTTCTTCCAAGCGTTTAGATTATGCTAATGAACTCTTTTTATTCTCTACCTAGACAAATTGACTGTCAATATTAGGTTGTATGACAGACTTCATTCTCTATGGTTTAAATCAGGATTAGGCAATCTAAATTACCATGGGTTGTGGCATTAGGACAAGCTACACACAAACATTATTTTTGTATAAATAAAACTAGAAAAATAAGGGTTGTGATATATAATTTTATATGCATCCCCATATTTCTCCTTGGTTCATTTTTGAGCATGTGGAACCAGTATCTTTTACTCCTAATCTATCCCTTTTGACAAGTCAAGTTTGAATGTTTTGACAAGATCTTTTTCACTAACTTACCAACACAAAATTAAAAACATGTTTCAACCATGATTAGGCTAGATGACTGAAACAAGATCTTATTTTTGAACCAGCAGTGGAATTTAGGCTTGCACACTTTCAGTATTACTACTTTTTGGGTATGGGGTTGTACCTCTTTTTCAAATCTGCCCTCTTTTTCCTTCTTTCTATGTTTTTGAGTTTTTTCTCGCTTTTTGGTCAAAATAATCTAAAACTAAAGGTAGAAAGATGCTCATATTTCTGAGCTTATTTTCTTGCCTATCTATCCTAATCTAACCTATACATGATATACATTTAGCTAGTGAACTCTCTTTTCCAATACATCCAATCAAGCAGATGATTCCATGAGGGATCTTAGTTTAGAATTTTGAGTGTTTTGAAAAAATCAAAAGGCCACTCCCACTTCATTTGTGTTTGAACGGAAGTGCCTAAAATGTTCTTGAAATTCTGCATCAAACTGCTCTTGACATTTTTTACTCCCTCTTCAAATGTCTCTAAAAAATCAGCAAAGTGATCTTGAAACAATACCTGAATGTGAAGATTTGAAAAATAAGCTTGATCTAGGACTGCTTCTTCCTCCACTTGGCTGAGCTTAGGACTCTTTTGGGAAAGAAACTCTTCCTCTTCCTCATGATCATCTAAACTAGTAGATTCAACATAGATTGCAATGTTGCCATCTAGCACACTTGATATGTTCTGATAGAGTGGGCTGAAATTTGTGTGAAGGTCATAATATTGATGAGCAGGAGCACTCTTTGAAAATAAATTTTCCCAAGAAGGTAGTTTAACAACTCTCATGTGATTATCAACTTCTAAGCCTTCATCTGCAATTTTTAATTCAATGGAACTTGGTGGGTGCAGATCTGGAGCTAAGGAGGATTCCATGTTCCAAATGATCTCCTCAACCATTTCAGGAGAAGGCTTCTTATTGAAAATTTTCTCAAGAAGTTCACCATCCTCCTCAACCTCAACATCAAAGCTAAAAGACTGTCGATTTCCAATTATGTGAAAGTTATTTCTGATGGACTGAAGCGAAGTAGAGCAAAGAGTCAAATACTCTTCACTTACTTCTAAACTTTCAAGGCTTTCCTCATCAGTGTCATAAGTAACCTGTCTTCGCTAATTACTGCTTTCAATCTAAAATTCATCCCACAAATCAACTGTTGATGGCTTTGCAAGGTTAGCTTCTGTTTGGAGAACATCATCATCATCAAACTGATCAAAATTTGGAGAATCATCAACATGAATAATTTCACCAATCAAACATATTGAATTACCAGTTTGTTCTTCTTTGAATTGATCTACAAGTTCACTTTCTGACTTATGGTAGACAGGGTTAGCAGGAGAATGAACAGAAATTTTTTGTTCACATGAAGGTTTAGAGGTTGGCTGCATGTTTAACATCTGATCTATCTCTTCTTCAGTTAAAGGAGGAGGCATTTTCTGTTTTCTTTGGATTGAAGTATAGAAATTATCTTTCTCTTGTGAAGGCTGATTTTGGGGTTGAATTTTTTCTTGAGCCTCACCTAGAAGAGATGGTGAATCATCACTTGTGCCTCTAGAAAGATCCTGTGGGTTTTCTTCTATTTCTTGATTGGGTTCTTCCTCAAATAACTCCTCTAGGTTGTCATGATAGCTACTTTGAGAATGAAATTGATGAATGGCTTCTAATAGATCCTCAGTATGCCAATTTCCTAAATCTTCATCAATGTTTACAAGGTATTGTATGAGATCTTCAGATTGATCACAACAATTTTCAGCTAATGATAAAGATGAACAATTTTCTTGATAATGCTCATTGAATACCCTGTGGAAGTCCTTTAAAGAAAACAAACTACCAGGCTTCAACCATTCATACCATTCTCTTGCCTTGCCCTCTAACGTTGCAATATACATTTTCATGAGGCAGTCCTCGTGTCATTCAACCTTTAACCTCCATACATGTATATGAAATTTGATGAGATGTAACAAGGGGTCATCACATTTTTCATCTTGAAATATAGACAGCTTTTTTATCCAATTTATCTAAGGCATTTTATGCAGAAATCCAGGGATATGGTCTCTGTTTGTCGGAGCATATCTTCTTTATATCCTTGGATCCATGTTTGTAAATCAGAAAGGGTCACTGTATCTTTTCAACTAGTTTAGAGTTCTCTACCATTGGAGTCTTTAGGTATATTGAGGGTTGTGGAGTCGCCAAGTGGAAGACTTGAAATTTGTTGTCCACCATCAGCATGATTGGGATTGCTCAATGCATTCCCAGGGGATTCTATAAGAACTAGTGGGGTAGTAGGCCTACTGGAGGCTTCTGGAGTTGCCAGGTGGATGTTTTTAGTTGTTTTGAGGATGTGTATGTATGGTCCACCACCAATAATTGACAAAAAACCAATCTAGGGATGTTTTAGGGTTTTTCGAGTTCCTTTATGTAGCCCTAGGGTTTGTGAGAGTGTCCTATAGCTGAGTCATCATTTTGCTAGGATGGTGAAAAAACCAGATTCTACTCTTGGCTATCAGTTGATTTTCTAAGCTTAACTGAGGATTTAAATGAGTCTATAAGAGTTTTTATGCTACTATGTACTCAGTCCCACCGTGATCGCCATTATGTTAGTAATGGGGATGAGGTGGCAGACTCACTGGATTTTCTATTTGTTAAGGGCTTATGAAGTTCTAAGGAGTACTTAGGTTGTCATTAACTCAGAATGTCCCACCGTGATCGCCATTATGTTAGGGTCTCGTGATTTAGCAGATCGGTAGACCAAATGCATAGGGTAACATCAGACCAGTCTTTGGAGTCCTAGGACCTAGCCTTCCTAGACTTAGAGAGGGCTCTCTCTATTGTTTACAAAGGATATGAACTTGTTTGCTTTAGATGGTTGATTTTAGGCTAGTTGTGAAGCTTAAGGTTTGTTTATTTGTTTCAGTTGGGTAAAATGATCAAGTGGAATAGGTGGAATGTGAGGTCATAAAATCATTGGGCTATGGAGTCTATGAAAGTCATGGATATCTCAATAATGAGTCAGAGAGCATCACAGGGAAAATCTAGTGTAGTCAATGGATCTCTTAAGGTTATGTGTGAAGTGAAATGGACATTAAGTTGGGAAAACAAGGTAGGGAAAAGGGCAGTTAAGAATCCTTTGTCATAAACCCATAAACAATAAGGTCTCAAATACTGATAAGAAAAAGATAATAATCATGAGATATGGGAAACCATTTACTCAATCACGATACTTTTAAACAAATAGACATCCAAGATGAACAATTTAGTGAAACACAGAAAGCAAGAAATTTTATCTAGCTTCAGTGATTTCACCTAAAAAGTTTGAAAACATATAAGATGACAAATAACATCAATCAAAGAAGAGGGAACTCCTAGAAATCATCAATCAAGATATAAATAACTTTGAGTCAAACTGATAGGCATGGACAAAGGGCAAGATCAAAACAAGACCTCCTTGGCTTAACCTAACAAGTAATACTTCAAAGAGAGATTTCAAAATAGAGTTTAGATAGCATCAAATAAGCAGGGATTTCCATAAAACATATTTGGAAACTAGCATATTAATCCATTGATGAAATAAACAAGCATAAAGTGGCCTAAGGAGAAATTTAGAATTCCTTAAACACACCCAGCAGAGGTAAACATAAAGACAGTAGCAAACAGGAGGACTAAGGTGCCTCAAACAACATTTCTTAGCCTATACTTTTCTGATCTACTGCAACATAGAAAGATGGACATAATGATAAACAAAAAAACATGAAAAAATTAGATACACATCACCATTCACCAAGCTCAGGGATCCTGCAAGCAAGCTTTCATCATCATCAATCCAAGCATATCATTCACAAGCTCCATAACACCAAATTTCTCTTCAACCTCTTAGAACCATGTATTGCTCTCAAAACTCATCAAATGCCAACATTAACAAGGAGTCCTCAATGTTCCTTTTAACAAGCAAGGAGGAGAAAAACCTAATAGAGTCTCTAGAAGCCTATTGGCTAATCAGAAATGTCACTATTGTCCTTGAGACCTTGCAAGGTCCAAGGCACAAAATATCTAAAACAAAATATCTTTTCGGACATTTTTAGCAAAGAAAATGATATTTGAGGTCTGACAAGCCTCCTAAAACTTTCCAATGGTACATTTTTGACTTTCCCTCTACTAAGGATGCAACACTGTGTTTTAGGAGGAATTTCTATGCCAAGGGCATAGCACAGGAGCAGGAAAAATGAGTCATCTTGCAACAATGTCTTGAAGGCCTTCCCGATGTCGGAAAAGGCTCCGTGATGGCTTGTAGGAAATCCATTGAAGTCTACTTTCCAAATATACCCTTGTTTATGATTGGACCTCTATAACCTATTCAAAAACCAAAAATTCCAAGACTGGTAAAGGCGCAGCACATGTCCTAAAAAGCAGGCAGAATGGCGAAAATTAGGGTGTGTTTGACCCTTTCGGAGGACCAAAACAACTCAAATTGATCTGAAACTTTGTGAGCATGCTAGTCTTATGATGAGGATTCTAAAAATGTAAGCCTTTTCTCCTAAAGATGCTCTGAAAAAGAGCGTAGCACCATGTGTGCTACCCCCTTGGCCCTCAAAACTAGCAAAAAACAAAAACTTGTCAAAATTATCCCAATTTTTGTGGATGAGTGCCTCATGGGTTTTGGGAGACCTGTAGAGAGGCTTGTGCCAAGATTCCAAGCCTAGATTGGCCTTTTTCTTCTTTTAGTGCCTGGATTTTATTCAGGGCTTCCTTCATTTTGGCACAAGCAAGTTTTTTTTTCATTGCATAATGCTTGGTCATATTTTTCTGAAGAGCAAGGCCCCTCTTTATCTTCTTAAAGTACTTGTGTTCATTCTTGTAATACTGAATGATACGTTGTGTCATCTCAAAATCCTTCTCCCACTCCCTAATTTTTGCATCTTTTCTTTGTAGTAGTCTAGTGGCCACCTCCTCATCCTCATTATCACTGTCAAGGTCGAGAAATTATGGCTTTTGAGTAGTTTGCTTGTCTCCCTTACCTTTCTTATCCTTTTTCATTTTTTCTTTGCCCTTGTCAAGCGTTTTAGCTGATGTAGATGGCAAGGTCTCTTTCCTTTTGGAGGCAGCAAACGCTTGCCTTGATCCTCTTTGATATGTGAGAGGAAGAAACTCAAATTTGTTTACTAGAATGATCTTACCATGATTTATCTCAAGATTTCATTTCCTTTCATCAATGATCTTTGCATTTATGTCTTCTTGATTTTGTTCTTGACTGCCTTCTTGAGAGGTAGTTTTCATTTTCCTTCATGCTAACATCACTGTCATGACCTTTGCCACTATCATTAACCTTTTGATTGTCCTTTTGGTTCATAGTCTCACTGCTGTTATCATTATTATGGCTATCAGTCATCATGTTTTCTTATTCATCATCCTCCTCTGTGTTTGCAGCATTATCATTGCCATCATTATTTTCTGTGTTGTCACTGTTAGAGGTGTCTTTTTCAGTGTCTTCATTACTGTTTGGATTATTTTCATCATTTCTATCCTCTTCCATATCTTCTGCATTTTCATTTTGTTCTAAACTGTCCTCTTCATCATTGTCATTGTTTTTCCCATTGTCATGCTTACTGTTTTCATACTCATCACTGTCATGTTTACTGCCCTCTTCTTCTAATTATGCCTCTGTCTCTTCTTCAAATTCTATCTCTGTCTCTTCTTCTAATTCTGCCTCTTTCACTTGACTGTCATTTGTTTCTTCCTCCTCATTTGGCTCACTGCCTTCTTCTTCTTCACTATTCTTCTCATTACCTTTGTTTTCAGAATCTACCTCATCACTGCTTGCATCTGCTACTTCTTCATTGCTTCCATCTACCTTTTATTTATTGCTTGCATCTGCCTCTTTTTATCTGTTTCTTCCTCACTATTTGGCTCACTACCTTTTGCCTTTTCACTATTTTTTTCACTATTTCCCTTATCGTCACTGTCATTATGGCTCTTAGCTTCACTGCCATAGTCCTCTTATTTCTAACATTTGATCATTGTTGCTTTGAACAAAACCCTAGGACTGCATAATAAAAATGAGATGAAGGGATGGAGGATGGCAGTATTTGCAAATGAATGATATGAATGGGTGAATGGAAATGGATTTTTCAATCCTTTTGTGATGCAAAGGACTGATTTGGTGAATTGGGTGAGTGAAGGCACAGCTTTTAAGTGAATCAATAATTTCCAACAATGTACCCCTATGTTATCATTGAATCCCTTTGTAGGCAGATAAATGAGATTTTAAACAGTGATTTTTAGGGGTGAAAACTAGGTTATCTCCTTAGGGTACCACCCCTTGAATCAAATCACCAAAGGAGTTTGAAAATGCGTGTATTTAGTGGAACTTACTCTTAATAGGGCTTGAAGGACCTTTGGAGGAAGCTTGACTCGATTTTGAGGTGATCTGGGCGTTTGCAGGGCTTAGAAGCCTCCCTGGCCAAACACACAGCGCAGGCACATAGCGTCGGGTCAGTTAGGCGAGGTTGAACGAGCCTGTCGGGTCATTGCTGAATGCACAACATAGGCACATAGCACCGGGTAGAGGTCGCACGGGCTTGTCGGGTTCACCAAACACATAGCAGTGTGGGCGAGTGCTGCAAGGTGAGTTAGGTGAGGCATGAGCAATGTGCAGCCAAGCACGCATCGCCATCTCCCAGGCGTGTAGCACCCTATGTAAAAATACAGAGGGGGACATGCCAAGTGCGTAGCGTCGGTTTCCAGGAGCGCAGCACCACATACTTAGTTAATTTTGACCCTGAAAAAACTTAGATTTTTTCTCTCCTGAATGTTCTGATGACCTTGCAGGTGCAAAAATAACTTGGTGAAGTGTTATATGTGCTTGATGGGCAGATAGAGGTTTAATTTGGTCTTTGAAATGCATTTCCTACTATGTTAAACCTTCTTTCATCTCATCACTAATATTTTTACTTTTTCCTTGTAGGTAACATAAAACATTAACTTGGCTCTTCTCTTGCTTCCTGACACATGATGGCTTTACTTTGACAACCTTGGAGGTCACCAACCTCAACCTCTTTCAACCCTTTGCCTGCTGTCATCATGGAGGCTTATTTTCTTCATTTATGATTTCTGAAAATATTCTTCCATGCTTGGTTGTATTGATGTGATGGTACTTAACCTTCAATATTCTTGGAGGACCTTCAGCAAGATTCTGGGAGTAAATTGAGTTTTTTTAGGGTTGAGGAGGCCCTCCTCGCTAAGGGCACAACACCACCTCCCAAGCGCACAACACCATTTTGCAGAGGGCATTTTGAGGCCTTCCCAGTGTCAGACTTGGGCCCGTGATAGCTCGTTGGAATGTGTAACCTGTATAATTTCCAAATATACCATTTTTTTCCAGATTGGAGTTGATTTTTCTTGTCAAAATTTGATTTTCCCAAGACTGGTCAAAAAGTGTTGAGTGATGGTGCAGAAATGCAGAGTGCTACTGCAGACAACTTTTGGAGGCCTTCCATAACTCCAAATTTAGCTCATGATAGCTCATTGGAAAGATATGAAAGTATATTTTTCATTGGACTCATTAAAAAAGTCATTTTGACACTCAAGCTATGAGAAAACCGGATTTTCCCAAGGTCACTCCAGCAGTGCAGAAATTCTCCTAGGACACCTGTATTTTTTATATTGCTCCCAAACCATGATACCTGTGTAAAAATAGAAGGATTTTTTTCTTCTTGTGCCTATTATGGACAAAAAAATCTCTCAATTTTGGCAAATTTATCTCAGTTTGGTCAGAAACACAGTTTGAAGAAAAACTGGCCCTAGGTGTGACACATGGCTTGTCTCTTGGAAAGAATTCCTGGAAAAAGATGGATGCATGATGTTTATGAGTTGGTATGGCTTAATGATTGCTGATATGACCTACCATATGGATATTATTCTCTTATTTCTCTTTTCCATAGCAAACCCTAGCTTAGTTGGAAGAGGAAATTAGGGTTTGGTGTAGGGGATTTAGGACTGCCTTGTAGAGGGAGGGGAATGAAGGGGTTAAGGGTTGTCTAAATTATTGGGGAAATTTTGGGGAATACGGATAGATGTTAGAGAGTAGGGGAAAGTGAAATTTCAATAATTGAGTGAGGAGAAGGGGTCCAAAAGGGAAAAACACTGGCCTAGTCTCAAAAAGTGTCAAATTGTGGCAATAGACTAGGCTTTGTAGAAAAATGATTATTTTGAGGGATAGGAGTGATGGGAAGTGTTTATGAAGGTATATTAAGTATAGGGGAAGGTGTAAGAGTATCAGGATACAAGCCTTGTTGATGATTTAACCATGGAAGTCATGAAACCAAGAAAATTTCCCTCAAAAAACCTAGTTTTCCTCTCTCCCTTGCTGCAAGATGTCATCATTGAGTAGCAGACCTCTTACCTTATCAATTTCTTTTGTTGGTTGGCCTCTTATTGCTTCTACAAAAGTGTCAAGATAGCCCATTAATTTATGTGTAGACTTTGAAGCTAAATGGTAGTATTTTTTGGAGATGATGACCTTGAAACACATGAAAACCTAATTGACTTAGTGGGGATTCTTTGACCTCTCTTTGACTGAAAATTGGTTTGGAATCTTCAAGAGTAAAAACAAAGTATTGACAAAGTGGTGTATTGAAGATCCAAAATCCAATGTACTTGATTTATCTAAAGATTCTACAGAGATAGTTTAGAGACCATCAATGCTTGATGTATCCCGGAAACACAAGAGTGAGTAGGTTTTTTGGTGATCCTAAGTGGCAACTGGAGGAATTAGGCAAGCCAAAACAGAGTGCTAAGGTCAAGGGTGGCAGAATATAGTCAAAATGAGCGGTATGAGCCTATGATGGGTCTTCTGGGATTGGTGAGTTGAGCATGACATGATGGGATAATGAAATAGTGAAAATTTTATCCTAAGGATATTGAAGGCAGTGAGATTTCTAGAACTCACAATATTCATGAATTTTGTTTCTAGAAATCTAGGATAAGCATTTAGTCATATACAAAAGAAAAAATTATTGATGACTAACATGGTGGACCACTCCTATAAAACCATCATGAGCTCTCATAAGAACCCTAGCATGACCTACTCGAGGAATCTTTCAGTAATTATCTGAGTTATTTTCTTTTATTGAGTCTTTAGGGTAGTAGGATCAACCAGTAAATATTAGTAATTAAAAAATTTTCATGCCATCCTGTGCTCTTAAGGATTAGATCTATCTCCCCACTTATTAAGTAACCTCTAAGGTTAATCATAATCAGAGTCTACAAAAATATTTAGGGGAGGATAGGAGGTCTTGTAATGAGCCGACCTACCACAATCATGAGACCTAATATGCATGACATTACTGCTCCTGGTCACCAAGCTAGAGTAATGGCTTTTAGCCCAAAAATTTGGAAGCTAGGAGGTCTCATCACGAGTCGGCCTGTTCATCCATGTTACTTCTTGTTAGTGGCACTGCCATCAGTTGGTTACCAAGCCAGCACATTGGCCTTCATCTAAAAAGTCAAATTATCTAAAACTAAATATATATCTAATAGGTGGGATACATGCATTTCATTGGGTTAAAATGCATTCATGTCGAGGATACAGACATCTGCTGGAAGTAGGGCCATGCCTATGGTACTAAAGTTAATTTTACACTATGATTTACTTGGTTATTTTTTCCTTTCCCTGAACTTCTTATCATATATCTCTGAGAATGGCTTTAATATCCTTCAATAGTGTGCTTTGGAATTATATATTTCAGAAATAATTTGGTTTTCATGGATGTGAGGCCCTTAGTTCAGGTGATTCACTTTGCTTGAATAAGAGAAGCTTTAACTATATTCTTAGGTAACGGTAAGACAATCATCCTCGGAAGGTATCATTTTGTAATATTTATTTTTCCCTATTTCCCATCCATTTTAATGCTTTGGTTTTTAAAATAAAGCCACTTCTATTTATAATAATGAGGCTATTGAAAGGGAAGACCTATTGCTTTGGATTACTCTTGAGATGCTTTGTGGAAATTATTATGCTTAATAATTTTAGGATGACATTATTCCTGCAGTAAAAACATTTTTATGCATTCCTTTAGTAGCCCTAGCATTAGTTTCTTTTTTTTTTAATAATAAAGCTCAGTCTTGACATCACTGGATCCCTGGTCACTACTTTTTCTTATCTTATTGATGCAAAGGAAGATGACATCCGATGAAAATTACTTACATGCTCTCACAATTAGCCCTATGGTTTAAGTCAATGAAGCATGAATTTAAGATAGAAACCCTAGCCCTTTAGTCTTTGGTCTATGTCTGAGGTTTTTCTTGCATGAGGACATGCAAGATCATAGGCATGGGGGACAGAGATGATTGGAATTTTCATGTTTAACTCACATTTTCACCCTATGCTTACTCATGGTTTTCATTATCATTATTGGGATAGTATCTTAAACTTGGAGCATGATCAAGTAATTGTTCATTATTTAACCTATTTCCTTTATTTCAATAAGATTTGCATGAAAATAAATATTGATGATGGTGCTTGTGTTTTTTTCAGGAAGCCATATGAAATCACACATGCATCAAAATTTTCAGGATAATGTGGATATTGAGACCATTTTCCTTCTTCAACAAATCATATCAGCAGTCACATCAGCTTGAGTCGTTCCATCATTTACTTCATCTTGCAGCACCAAGGACATCAAAAACAAGGGTAAAACTTGAGGTAGAGGTTGCTTAAGATTCTTTAATTGATTATAGATTTAAGAAAACTTTGATGATTAACCACCACATATTCTGTATATTTGGTTTTTCCATATACCCTCCATTTGCATGCTACTCTAGGTCATAATCATAATGGTTCATGTAAAAAAAATTAGTAGCTATAGTGCCTTCCCCTCCTACATTCACACATATTTTCAGTTGAATCAAATAGAGGATGAAATCATTGTTGCCTTTCATGAAGGAACCATCCATAAGCATTTGCCTCACAAACAAATAGAGCATGCAAGCACATGTCTTCCCATATCCATCATCACCTTGTCTCATCTACCATTTCCATTGTCACCCATCATCCTATTCATCATTTTCCTCCTACCATATCTATTGTTTTTTTTTTTCTCGATTGGTATCGCTCGCAAAATCAAACCTTCATGTAGTGTTTCTCCACAAGAACTAACCCTGCCTAAAAGCCATGATGCCATAAAAACCTAGATATGAGCAAAGTATTTGTTTGCATGAGGAAATTAAAAACCTCAAGCATAGGGGGATGTTGGGCCTCATATATGCCCATATTTTCATCATGAAATATCATTTTTTATACCCTAAAACCCCAGGTTTTTAGCCCGTTCCATACCCTAATTCCATCACTTGCCGCCAAATACTCTCTATGGATTATTACCAGTAGTTTTCTTCACTTATCTATGATTAAATAATATTATTCCATTTTTTACTGATGACAGTGTTTCTAAGTATATTTATCACAGGGTTCTATTGTTGAAATCCTCCACAAGCCAATTAAGTACGAGAATGCCTAATTTAGGGCTTTGACACTTTCAGCGTGCTTCCAGAGAAATCGAGAGAGGTTATTATAAAAAATTATGTTATAATACCTCTCCATAACTTGGATTCCACCCAGCTCACTCATATGGGTCTCTAGAAGTTAATTAGCCAACTTGTCGAAATCTGTAATAAATTCTAAACTTCCAATTTCTTCCTCGATTTACGTGCATATGAAAAGGAATGAAGAAATTATAGAACATGGGTTTTGGTCCCAATATAGCATATTTATTACACTTAAAAAAATTTTGAAAAATCCCTTACAGTTTGGAATATATTTAGGGTTCTTCGAAGCTAACTTATGTAAAATTTGGAATTTCCAGATTAGTCAAAATCTCCCAAACAACCCTGTTTTGGATTTTTTGTCAACGCTCTTACCTTGGTGACATCAAAAAGATGTTCAAACTTGAGGATCAATATTTCTTATGACCACCAACTTCCAGAATCGATTTTTTCTTATCTCCATGGCTACGTATGAAGTGTTGTTAAGCATCCATTTTTGAATGGACATTGCAATCGGATTTCCACAAGCCAAGTTAGCATAATATCCCTCTAATATGATCTAGACAGATCTCTTTCCTATTTTTAATTCTGAGGCTATGTTATAAAAGCCTGTATTAAAGATGTTTAGGGTGAATATCAAGATATGGAGGTATAGAGCCATGCAGTGATAGTATTTTGAAGCAGCGTTGTTGGATTAAACTCTGTTCAATTCAAAGACTTTTTACCATGCGCATGTGTTGAGCGAGCTGCGGATTTCCAGATTGATGCATGGCTGGATTAGTTAGTTAATTCTCCCCTTTATCCTGTAATTTTTCTCTCTCCCGAGTGTGGCAAGGGCCCACCACGTCTGGGAGATTTTTTAGTGTTAGTTAGATTCAATTAGTTGTGATTTTTATTCATTTTGCTGTGAATTATATCTTAGATTTTCATTACAAGAACTTGCATTATTATATTATCATATAAAGCTTGATTTGATGCAACATATTTCGTTTCTAATGTGATTGAATGACTTTTTTCTCACTGTGGGTATGCCTCTTGAATGTGTTCTTATCAGTTGGTTGATCGATCCAAATTGAAGATTGGAACATGGTTTCTGACTGTGCATTTTAAATGTAATTCATACATCATTTGTTGATCTACATCATTTGAGAATTCCAAATTGAATTGCGAATTCGTCATGTTTGGTGTTGATACAAATCTAAGGAATACCCCTTAATTTTAGTCTCGAACTCGTGCATCATTTCTCTCGAAGGTAATCACATAACAGAGTGCATCCTCTGTCCCTCTCTAAAATGCATAAGCATCATTTTGAGTTAAACCCAAAGCCCATGCTTCCTTTCAAATGTTGAGTTTCATTGAATCAATATTTAAATCTATGTCCCTTTCTCAAATGCGTAGACCAAAATTTAATTGCATCTTGGGATAATTAAAATTTATGTTTTTGTTTCAAATGATAACAACATCAACAAGATCCATTAAACAGAGAATTAAATTTGGTTAAGAGCATATTTGGTTTCACACTATATACACTCATCTTCTCACAAGATCAAAACGATGATATTAACAATGAAATTAAAGATTTGAATGTATACACAAACATTAATGGATTGTTCTCTCACAATTGTTAAATCTATTTTATATAAAGCGTGAAGGCAGTGAGCCCCAAGGGATAGCTCAAATGGTCGAGTTCCCGTTGCTAAGACCTTGCCATACGGAAGGTCACGTGGTCAAATCTCCTCGATGCCCTTGGGGTTAGGCCCCGAAATTAAAGCTAACGACTGATCCCTTCGAGAGGATCTATCAGATTATTACCCGTGGATTTAGCGACCACTTAGTGACCGTGAACCACAGCTGAAAAAAAAAGCCCCAAGGGATAGCTCAAATGGTCGAGTTCCTGTTGCTAAAGTACCTTGCCATATGGAAGGTCACAGGGTCAAATCTCCTCGACGCCCTTGGGGTTAAGCCCCGAAATAAAAGCCGACGGCTGATCCCTTCGGGTGGATCTACCGGATTATTACCCGTGGATGTAGCGGCCACTCAGTGACCGTGAACCACAGCTGAAAAAAAAATAAATAAATAAATAAATAAAAATAAAAATAAAATAAAATAAAATGCGTGAAGGCAGTGAATCCATACTTTGTGCTCTCAAATTTTAAAAGAACAGTGAGAGTCTTGTAATGATAATGTTTTTGTGTGTTTTTAGATTGTTTTCAGAGACTTAGAGGATTTTTTTGCTTGCATTATGTTATTTGATTACAACATGTGATTTAAGAGTTGTCTGATTTGAGGAGTGTTTTTAAAACATAGAATAGAATTCAGAAGTAACATTAGAGTTTGGTGTGATATTTAAATACAATTTCGATTTCCATAGCAGTGTGTATCAATGATTTTAATTTCCAGATTGAATGAATAAAAATAGTTTCTATAAAATTTGTTGCCTGTAGCTTGCTTTCAAAACTAGATTCATATTCTAGTGTTTTAGGGGTTAATTTAATTAAGCATTGTTGAGTTTGATATTGTCGTAGCTAGATTAGCATTGAGTTATTTTTATCAAAGAAGCAAGTTCTAGATAAATTTAAATTATAGTTAGCCAATTTCTTGAGATTGATTTGTTAAATGAATGAAATTAGGTTTAATATAGGTTTATAATTAAAGTGCAAATTGAAGATGGATTGGTTTATAGAGTAGCAACATCATTTTCTTGATTGAGTTTTCCTTATTGTGTTCCCTTGTGTGATTAAGTAGAATTTTGCAAGTTTGTTGTACCTTTCATAGAGCTAGGGTTTTGTGAAATAGGCTAAAAAAATTTTACAAGAATGTTGAAGAATTTCAATTGTAGAAAGCAGAGTTGAGTTGTTCATTTCATTAGGTGTGTGCATGATTCCTTAGGGATAGATTTCTTTGATCAATTCTTAGCCAACATTCTCTTTTGTTTATTGTTGAAAGAAACATTGAAGTTTGTGTTTGGAGCTCCTATCAGTTTAGGGTTTTCAATTCCAAGTGAATTTTTAGGGTTTAATGCAAGATTAATTCCAAGGTTTTAATTTCAAGATTGCTTAACTTTAATCTCAAGATTATTTAGTGTTTATTCACAGATTGGTTGAAGAAGGATGTGCAGTGAAGAACTAGGTTTCCATTCAAAGTATCGATTTCCTTTATAGAGCAGAGTTGGATTGATTCAATAGAGATCTTAATTTTTAAAATTGAATTTAATTATTTGGCTTGATTCCCTTTTTCTGAAGTTGTTTATTCACAATAAATTGTGTGTTTTATTACTTAGCCGATCATTATAAAGGAAACATTAAAGCTCTGGCCTACAAACTGAATTAAGAAGTGCAATGCAACTCGTGTTTATGAGCCTGGATTGACAATTAAATATTAGGAATATTAATCTAGAAATTATTTATCCCAACAACTTCTATCAATCAAGGAAAACCTCCATGCCAATGACAAATTATCACCAAAAAACCTCATGCATTTGTCATGCATGGAAAAAATAGTAAGGAAATCATACATGCAACTTGGTACCTACAAAAAAAACCCATTGTAGTTGTTGATCCCAATGTCCTCTTGCACTTTCCTACTCTTCCTTTGCCTTCTTTCTCAAAATCCAAAGTATGCCACACTCCTCCAAGAGTGCTCCAAGAAAACTCTAAGAGTCCAAGAGTATGAAAGAGAGAATGAGAGCTCCAAAAACTATACTGACCAAAATGTGAACTAACAAAAGGTACCAACTGATTCTCATATTCCTTTTTATTAATGAGGCCTCTATTTTCTTTATTTTCATTATTTTCCTTCATTTTCCTCCTCACATGCAACCTTTGACCTTTCACTTTCCTTTTCTCCTATTTTCCATTGTTTTCATAAATAAAATGCTAATTAATGCCTCTTACCTTTTCAAATGCCTTTTTCAATTTCCTCTTAGCCATAATAACTGAAATGAAAACCCACTAGGATGTTTTTCCCAACATTTAGCTTGGAATAAGTGTCCCACAATATTGGTTATTATTTTTCCTTTATTAACTTTTATTACATGGAATTTTCACCAGGGTTGTTATAGAACCCTCCCCCTTGGGAGAGCACCATTCTTGGTTTTCAATGACACCTATAAATAGTAAGACCGTTGAAAAAAAAACATACTTCCCATGGAGATTTATAACTTAGCTCATTGCAGTATTTAAAATGATCAACCTACTAAGAAGAACCCAACATGAAAACATAACATAACAACCATAATGACATGACACCATATCGCTTATTGAAGCTTTATAACACAACTCATGGTGGTATTTACATTCATATACATATGTACATATACCAAAACATCATACCAAGACATATACCAAAAACATATATCAAGGACATTCACTCAACCAACAAATAGAGAAGGATACATAGCATGTTATGAATATAATTCATATTAAAATAATAAATATAAGATAAATATTATAATAATTAATTAACTAATGGTTATTTATTTAATAATGAAGAGGCATTTCTTAGAGACATGGTCAGACATGAAAGGGCACATGCCTAGGGTATATAAGCAGGCCCTCATTTTCATTTGTAATCATGTTACATCAATTAAATATACACTTACATTTCTTGCAATGAACATTTATGTCTTTGAAGTATGTTAAAGATTTATGTTGCGTATATGACTTTTTGGTCATTGCATTAGTATCGGAGCCACGTCTAATCCTGACTTTTGACCATCAAACTTCGTTAACATTTTTGTCGTCAAGATTCAAAAAATTCACTACAAAATCATATATCATTCAATTAAATAAAAATAATAATAATAATAATAATAAAAAAACAAAACAATGCACAACATGAGGACTTACTCCGTTAGCCACCAACGAGCTTGCTCCCTCACCGTAGTTGTCGCGATGACAGCCACAAAGCCGTTGTAGCAAGTTGGGATGGTTGATCTTTCACCCAGCGTAATATTTTGTCAAGTTGTGCCTAAATACACCATTCCACAGGATGTCGCTCATACTTATGGAATCCATACCACCCCATCGACTCTTGATGCACGTTTATCACCAAACTGCACACTACTTTATTGTCGAGTCGCACAACCAATGCGTTGAATAATAACCAACCAACACGTTGATTTTAAGTCGTTTAATGTCTCACAACATTCTGTAGTTTCATTTTCATTCCCTTGTTGTCCATCTCGTCTGCAGTGCCACTGTAAAATTTCTTTCATCCTCTTGTGCTACCACTACATCCAAACTCGCCTGCTAATCAACCATTCCCTCCCTGTCCAACTACTTAACAGCCTACATCGATTACACCACCGGGTTCCCTACTGCACTTCCACGCTACCTTCGTATCCTAGTCGTTCTGCAAAACTCGCAACACCCATTTGCACCGCCGGTCTATCGTCCATAGTTTCCATCGCCTGAAGCAACCACCACACCAGTTACCACACACTGCATCTGCATATCGTGATCAATCCATCCTGTTGTCGTCGAATCAAACCCCGTGCATGTTCCCCCGCAGTCAAACCCTAACCGTGTCGCCTCAACCGTCAACACCATCTGCCAGCCTAACGTTCCTTGATGCACTAACATTGCCTCACTCTCTTTCCATTGCACACTACCCATTCCAACTCGACCCTTGTATCTGTGATCTATTCCCTCCATAGCGACCCAACCACCAATCAAGTCATTGTTCCAACCACCATCCCTGTTGTCTCGATCCGTCACATCAATTGTGCTCCACCACTTCACATTTCCAACATTTCCAGTCCATGACTTGTCTTTCTGTTGTCGAGTATCACTGTTACGCCGTGTCTCCCACCATCAACCTCCACCAACCATTATGTCATGTCTTCCACCATTCGACCCGACTAGTCTTCCACCATTTGACCCAACCATTCATCCCGTCAACTCCTTGTCAGTCGATATTCATAAGTTGTTAACTATAAAGTGACATATAATAAAATAAGATATATTGTTAATTAACTACATAATCAATTAATTTATATAATTAATTAATAAGTTCTAGTTTAGTTAATAAATATAAATATTATTATTATGATTATTATATAATTAATTATATTATTAAAAAATAAATAAATAAAGGGATTTATAAAGGTGTTCAAGTCCAAATAAACAGGAACTTAATTTTATTTTGAAGAAGTCGTTACTTACACAAAGATTATATAAGTTTTATAAATCATTTGACGAATTATCAAAAAAAATGGAGTCTAATTTGAAAATAAAGGAAGGAAGATTTTCCTATGAAGGTCTTTCCATTGCAGATTGCAGCTTAATTATATTAAAAGGGAATACCCAAGGGAAGGAAAGTAATATCGTTATCAGCACAAGTGTAGAGGAAAACTACGTCAATGTTAATTTGACGAATCAACTATTAATTCCGGAGTCAAGCATAAGAGAAAGAACAAATATTTTTGGCCAAAAAGAATATGGAATTAATTATTTACAAGTAATAATTAACCACTATGAATGTATCTCTCAATTTTGTGTCGTAACTATGTTTAACCCAATGATTGACATAAATTTTGGTCAACTTTGGTTAAAATAACTAGGTACATTCATGCTAAACTTAGGTAAAAATATTTTGATGTTTCCCTATAAGAGAAAAATGATCACATCCCAAGAAGTGACAAGGAAGTCAAAGTCAAGATTTTCATCAGTAGAAGACTTTAAAGATATTTCAAAATTGATGTTGCAAGAGAATTAAGAAACAATAACGAGGAAACAAAAGGAGCTTGAAGAATTCATATCCAATAAAAGTGAATAAATTCATCGACTTAAAAACCACAATGAAAAATTAATTTCACAAGCCAAGAAATATAAGGTTAACAAACAGAGACTAGAACAAGAAAAAGAAAGTTCTGGCGAGAAGCTCAATGAAAATTTATGAGAGAAGGAAAACGAAAATTTACGCTTAAAGAGCCTTAATAAAAAATTACCAAAACAAATCAAACGTATAAAAGATAAAGAGAAGGATACTAAGGACAAAGTCACTGATTCAGAAAATGAAGAGCTTTTACACTTAAGGAATCATAACCAAAGCCTTCTTACGCAAATAAAGAAACTAAAAAATGAAAAAAGTTACTAAATGACAAATTCAAGATAAATAAATAAATAAAAGATAAAAGATAAATAAATAAATAATAATATTAAAAGAGTTTAAAACAAATCAATTATATATTAAAAGAAAACAAAAATCATATATCATTCAATTAAATAAAAACAATAATAATAATGATAAGTCAACAAAACAACGCACAACATGATGAATTACATGTTAACCACCAACAGAGCCTGCCTCTTCTCACCATAATGCCGGTAGACCAATCACCAAAGCTGATAGAGTAAGTTCTCCATATTTACTTTCCACTTGTGGCGCAATATTTCATCAAGTTGTGCCAAAACACGTCGTTCCACAGGACGTCGCTCAGACCCACGCAAGCCATACTTCCCCATCAACTCTTGATTAATGTTTATCGTTGAGTTGCACACTACCCCATTGTCAAGTCACACAGCCAACACGCTAAATAATAACCAACCACCACATTGTTCTAACGTCGACCGCAATTCGTTTGATGTCTCAAAACACCCTGTAGCCACATTTTCATTCCCTTTTCGCACATCTCGTCTTTAGCAACACAATAAACTTTCTTCCATCCTCTCGACCTACCACCACATCCCAACTCGCCTACTAATAAGCCACTGCCTCCTTGTCCAACTGCTTAAAAACCTACATCGATTACACCACCAAGTTCCCGGCTACACTTCCACGTTGCCTTCCTATCCTAGTCGTTCTGCAATACTAGCGACACCCATTCGCATGGCCAGTCTATCGTTTGTAGCTGCCATCGCCCGAAGCAGCCACCACACCAGTTACCACACACTACATCTGCATATCATGCTTGATCCATCCTGCTGTCGCCAAACCAAACCCCATCCACGTTCCCCTGCAGTTGAACCCTAACTGTGTCACCTCAACCGTCGACGCCATCTGCCAGTCGAACATTCCCCAACACCCCGACATTGCCTCACACTCTTTCCGTTGCACAATACCCTTTCAAAATCGACCCCTGTATCTGTTATCTATTCCCTCCATAGCGACCCAATCACTAGTCGAGCCACTGTTCTAACCACCATCTCCACCATCTCGATTCGTCACATCAACTGTGCTCCATCACTGCACATTTCCAACATTTTCAGTCCACGACTTGTCTTTCTATCATTCAGTATCACCGTTACATCGTGTCTCCCACCATCAACCTCCACCAATCATTACGTCGTGTCTTCCACCATTCGAACCAACTAGTCTTCCACCATTTGACCCAACCATTCACCCCATCACCCCCTTGTCAGTCGATATTCATAAGTTGTTAACTATAAAGTTACATATAATAAAATTATAGATATTGTTAATTAACTATATAATCAATTAATTTATATAATTAATTAATAAATTATAGTTTAATTAATAAATATAAAAATTATTATTATGATTATTATATAATTAATTATATTATTAAAAAATAAATAAATAAAAATTTAAAGGGATTTATAAAGGTGTTCAAGTCCAAATAAAAAGGAACTTAATTTTATTTTGAAGAAGTCGTTACTGACACAAAGAATAGATAAGTTTTATAAATCATTTGACGAATTATCAAAAGAAAAAAATGGAGTCTAATTTGAAAATAAAGGAAGGAATATTTTCCGATGAAGGTCTTTCCATTGTAGATTGTAGCTTAACTATATTAAAAGGGAATACCCAGGGGAAAGAAATTAATATTGCTATCAGCACAAGTGTCGAGGAAAATAATCAATTATTAATTCCAGAGTCAAGAATAAGAGAAAGAACAAATATTTTTGGCCAAAAATAATATGAAATTAATGATTTACAAGTAATAATTGACCACTATGAATGTATCTCTCAATTTCGTGTCATAACTATGTTTAACCCAATGATTGACATAAATTTTGGTCAACCT